>JAODUH010000878.1:0-13282 GCA_027564835.1 Typhlichthys subterraneus
AAAATACCGATATATATTGTGTATCGGTATTCAACCTAAATATATCGGGATATTATTTTTGGTCCATATCGCCCAGTCCTATATGTATGTATGTATGTATACTGTGTGTGTGTGTGTGTGCATGCATGCGTGAGTGTGTGCATATTTTTAGATAAGTAATAACTATTTGCCAATCCAGTGAATTAAACAGTATTAAATACACATATGAAACTGTCCTGGCCACTGATTCAGTCTGCTAAAAGGTATAACAAAAGCTACATTGGTAAACGCAGTAGACATTACTGTGCAGTATACAGTATATTGTCACTTCACACCCCTAATGGAGCCACAGCCATTGTTGCTACATAGTGCATAGATGTGTTTATGTTTAGCTAATTTTGTATTTGTATGGTTTAAACACATATATTCCACATATTCCCACTAGGCTATATAAATCATTTTATGTTAATATTAAGTTGACCACTAAATTATAAAATTACCACACATTGTTTTATTGTTCTGTACATGATACAGGAACATTGTGTAATCTTGTTTTTCTACGGGCTTCCTGTTCAAAGAAACCTGTGCTCATTAATAGGATCCCTGTAAGTCTACTGCAGGCATTCATCTGGGACCATGAACACCCTAGGGTAAAATAAAATACACCTACCTTTACCACATGAGAGTGTAACATTCTTCATTAATCATCTATGCACAGACTGGGCAACACATGCGTAAAATGATCTTGCCTCACCATTAGTCACATTTCACCTGCACACGCTATCTGACACTTCTGCCGCCAACTTTTGAAACGGAGCAGTCACACAGGTGATGAAATCCTAAATAATTCACATGCATCTGCATTTCTTCAACATAAGACATATGTTTATGAGACCTTGTGGTAAATGATAAGCTAAACCATTATCTTGACAATGTTAGCTGATTTTGTAATGTTTTAATCTCCAAAAAATACACAAAGGTAACTTTTCAAAGTCTGCATTTAATTTTCACTCTAGAAATCACAAATAGCCTACTGTTTTTATGTACAAAAGAAGTATCACTTTTGGGATACTGGCCTTAGACATCAGAGATATCAGTTGTGTCACTCATGCCTACTAAATACTTTAGATCTGCTCAACAACAATCTGGTGTTTCTACAAAGCCCTGGTTCTGATAATGGGAACACAAACAAAGTGGTGCAGACCACACCACATAGTGGCAGTGACATTGTCACTTTAGGTTCCAGCTACACAGAGCCGACAAGATTGCACATAACCTTTGCACCAGGTACGTCATATAGACACACAACAATAAAAAGTGCAGAGTGAGTCATTCAGCTTGGCAACTGAAGCTGTATCTAAAGTAGTTAAAAAAAGACAAATATGCTTGTCTTCTTTATTCTCATGTTTTGACCATCTACTATGTGTGACCTCAGCAAACCAAAATACAAGAGCTAATTATGCCTGTTGGCATGGGGATTGCTGAATTAGCGTTGCAGTGCCTGTCAACTCCAGGGGTCTTGCAGGCCAGCTACCTACTCTCGCATTATGCCCCCCCCCCCACACACACACACACACAAACACAAACACAAACACACGCTGTATAGTCACTGTTTTTTTGTTTGTAATCAAGTGTACCATAATCAATAAGAGGATATTCGGGTGTTTTATCTCTGTTCTATTGGTTTTTGTATTCTGTCACATGCCTGCCTACAATTATTGTGCACAAACCTTCAGCAATTATCGAGGCAAAACCTTTTACAAATGCTGAAACACAATGCTGAAAAACAAAAAAGCTGAGTCATGCTATGTCTGGCTGATTCATTAATGACTGTCCTCTCCAGTAGTGGGCTGACATTACTGAAGCCTGAAGCCTGAAATCCTATTTTATGGTGTTACCAAATCATGTTTCCTTTACTGCATTTATCATATATCATGAGATAAGATTGGGCATCAGCGATAAGATACAACACAACTTTAGTATTTACTTATAAGATTTTCTTTGTAAAGACGATGTTTGATCTCAAGCAAAAAATTAAGATGGATATTATTTATGTAATGTCCCCAAACTCTATATCTCATCATAGATGATAATATTATTTTTATATCAGTCAATTGTATTGTTCCTTCAAAAGGGTTCTTCTAAGCAATGATGGTTGACACATTGTCTATGTATGTACAGTATGAATTTGAAATAACCCCTTGAAAAAACACAGTTTTTACCAAATGATAGCATGATATTTTTCAGATGAGATTGCTTGTATATGAATAAATAATTTTTGTAAACATTATTTAAAAATAAAAAGCATAGGCAAATGGAAGGGTGGACTAAAGATCAGAGCACAAATCACTTATGAAGCTGTCAATCCCCGTATGGGCCAGAGCCTGAAATTATGCTGCATTTAGATATTTAGTTTCTGTTCAGAAATACCCCCAATATGCAATACAATACAAAGGCTTATATATAGTATGTTACTGTAAAACATATAATAATAAAGTAGGCTACATTAACCTTTGAGGTTTAGGGAGGCAACTAAAAATGATATTCTTAACCCTCGCGCTGTCCTAAGGCATTTCAGCAGACTAGCAGCAGAGGGAGCAAACCGCGGAATGTCATATGTCCGTGTTGTGGTTGCTGCCCGCTACTGGCAAGTGTACCGGGTCATTTTGACCCATAGGACAGCGCGAGGGTTAAAGGTCCTATATACAGAATAGCCTACAATATTTTAAACAATAATACAGCATTGTGTGATGCGTGGGTCAAGCCCTAACAGTAGTTCAGCAGTAGGTACCATCCAGAAAGTGTTTGCCATCTAAATCAAATCATATAATGCTAAATCACATATGGCTCCCATATCAGTGTACTACCAGACATGTCGAGGCAGGCCGGTGTGTAATTCTTTGCGTTTGGCCTGTGGGGAAGCTTTAAGGCGGTACAAATGTTATGCAATCAACGATGGCGCAGTTTGTAGAGGTAACAGGGGCAGACATGGTTTTTAATCCATGGTAGCACAACATTATTTATTATACAATAAATACCACTGTTCTAGGAAAGCCATTATTAATCCATTCTTTACATTTAAAGGTGCACTCCTTGAATGAACCCCACATTTTCCACATTGTTTGTTATTTGTGAAACCCAACAGTGAACAAGTGTGTGGGTGGCTGTAGTGGGAGGTGCATGAAAATGTGTGTTAGCCTATGAGGGCTGAATGGCTCAACTCAATTCTCAAAATTAATTTCCAAAGAAACAGCTATTATCTGGAATAGAGTAATAACACATTATATAGTCAATGTATTGTATGCATTTCTATTGTCAGCATTTTCTGCAAATGTAATAGCACTCAATGGTGATATATTAGGCACGTAGAGATTTCAAACACGGTGTACCAATGGCTTAGCCTCTTGTGTGTGTGTGTGTGTGAGTGTGTGTGCGCGTTCGTGCGTGCGTGAGCACTTATTTCTCTCTCTTTTCCCCTTTCCACTAAAATGGCTGCCCCACCTGTTAGCCAAGGATTTGTGCAGCCATGATGAGGAGACCTGTGGGGGCTGTTCTGCTGTTTCTGACACTGTTCCTGATTTGGACCGCCAAGGGAACACGTAAGTCAGACTGCCTTCACATTGTAATAGGATTGCTGGGTCATTGGCAAGGGTCTGTACATGAACTGATACAGGAAAAAGAGTCATATCTCATACATATACATATGTTAGGTGATGGGTGTGTTTATTTCCCCTTGTCACTGTGTTGTAGAGCCCGGCCCTCCAGGAAAGCCCACGTTAACCAGCTGCCGTTCCCCAGACAAGGAGACCTTCAGCTGCTGGTGGGAGCCAGGCCCAGATGGGGGACTCCTGACCATGTATGCCCTTTACTTCCGCAAGGAAAAGTAAGTTGCTTCGCTGCACCATTCTTTCCACAGCTTCATTCCTTTATCCCAGTTTGTTTTCCTGTTGACATATAAACACATTTTATGTGAGATTGAATAGTCAAAGAGGAACAGCGTTTATACATGTTTTCTAGATAATGTAACATCGCTAGGCTAAAGTGCCAGATGCTACTATTTGAAAAGACACACACAAGCAGAGACCTTGATAAGACCTTCAGTAGCCAGGACAACAAGTGTTGCTCTGTCCAGGGTCTGTTTAAGCAGTTAAAGACAGTTAGTCAGTCAGTAAGGAAAGGCAGGGTTGTTTAAAGTACAGGTTGAAAGCAGGTGAAAGGTGAACAGTGTGTATGCAGTAATAAACATGTCAAGGATGAGAGAACTGTCTAACCCATGATAAAGATACAGTAGTAGCAAACAAGGGTTAAGACATTTATTATGAGCTTTTAACTGAGACCCCTCTTTAATGTGGAAAGAGTTGTTCTGCTTGTTAGTTGGGAAGATGTACTGTATCTGCAAAGTTAAAAATGTCAATCAAGTCAGCCAAAGAAGCATAGCTTTCAATTTAGTTTTTACTGTAATGTAACATTTTTACAACCAACAAGATGTTTTATAATCCAATCCCATTTAAAGTTTGCGATACAAGATAACAATTGAATCAATACACCAGCCTGAGTAGCCAATTGTAATGCTCTTAAAAGTAAAATAATAACTAACTGAACTTTTTAACTGTGATTTATGAACCTCCTTTAATGTTGAGTTCAACCTCAAAGCAGTTGCTTTGAGCTTGACCTGGCAGGGCAAATCGCCCACATTTTGCTACATATGTTTAGTTTTGTGTCAAGGCCTCAGTGTTCAGTTCGGAAATAATAACAATAATAATAATAATAATAATAATACCACTTGTGTTTTCTTGTTCTGATCATTATTGAAGTTGTCTTGTTTTATCATATTATATAGTGTACTATAGTATAGATACATTTGCACTTTGACTTGTATGTGTCGCAAAACATCTCCCAATAGGGTTTGATGGATGCATTACACGTGAATTTTTTTCAGTTTGTTAGCTCAAAGGAAGCTAGGTCTAAATAGGGCTATGTGCTCTTGTTGTGTGCTATTGTAACATACATTATATACAGTATATAGACGCATGGACACAATAACATACATTATTATATTATATAAAGTATATAGAAGCATGGACACAATAACATTAAGTTCCTGTTGGGTTCCCTCTCTCACACAGCTCGGAAAAGGTTTACGAGTGCACCGACTACATAACAGCTGGAAGGAACTCCTGTTTCTTTAACAAGAACGAAACTTCAATCTGGATCGACTACAACATCACTGTGGTGGCCACCAATTCACTGGGCAGCACGTCCTCTGACCCTGTGGACATAGACGTGGTCTACATTGGTGAGATGTTTTCCTGCACTCATTCATCGTTGCTCACATGGTTTGGGGTAATGTTTAAAATATTAAAGCGTGCTGGATTGACAAAAGCATGCGCAATGATTGTACTATTAAGTTAGAGAGCTTTTGGCATGGTTGTATATGTGGCTGAAGAGTTTGACCTCAGCACGACCTTCACCCCTAGCTTAACCAACAGCCTGCGGTCATGAAGGGGAGGCCTTTGATCTTGGTGTGTGAACCATGTGTTCCCTTGACAAATGTTTACCCCTTCTAAATTGTTCTAAGTTCACTCAGGTATGCTGAACTATGAATGTGGAAAGGTAGAACTGCAGGTTATTTAATCTTATTAACAGTGATATGGTCCCAAGCTCCTCTCATAATGACAATTTAACAATATTGTTTTAAGGGCCTTCACTGGAAAATATATGACAAGAAACTATAAAAAAGGACATGAGGACATTATAGTCAAAATATAAAATTCAGTGACATAAAATTGTCAAATTGTTGTTACATGTAGAAAAATAAATATCAGCTTGCCCTGCTGAGTCAAAATGTCAAAAACGTCAGAAGGAAATATATCACATCCCATATCACACTCTTGTGACAGCTAATCTGGAATTGCGTCATTGTCCCTAGTCTTATGGTGTCCTGTTTTATTATCTACAACGATGAATGTCTGGTTGCTTCTCATAGGCAACATAATTTGCTTTTATGTCTGCAAAAGCGATAGCTTACTGTATAGCGAAAACATTCATATGTACAGTATTGTTAGGCCACATCACACTCACGATGAGAAACATCACTAGGTAGAAGCCACTAATGTAATGCACACTAGATTTGCCAATGTATATAAATAGAGAAACTATATCAATATCACAAATTTGATAGAATTAAAAAATGCGTTTTAATATTTTGCCGACACAATCTAAATGGGCTGTGTCGGTTTGCAAGCTAAGCTAAATCCACTAAAGATAATATAATGTAGTTGCATTAAACAATCATTATGAATAGTGAAATATGAATGTTTCTCTGTTTAGAATCACCTGGAGTTCTGATTATTGCAAGCAAGTTTTTGCACATCTTAAAACAAACATGCTGTAGTGTTCGGTGATTAGCAAAACAAAATAACTTAAAATAATTTAATTCTTTTATTTCTGTATTGTGTGTAATGTGTTATTAGGTCAAAGTGTTCAAGGGTGAACTCTCTGAACTACCCATTCAAGTCCTAATATGCATACAAAATGTCCTCTTTTTAAATGTTTTAAACAGATGCAAGGAAAAAGGACACACTCAACATGACCACAACAATCACGGCGGTGAGTTAATAACCACATGTCCATTCACACCAGCTATCTCTAATTTCTCCAGTCCAGCCCCACACTCCTGAGAATGTGAAGGTGCAGTTGATGGAGGATACTGACGGACCCTTCCTCCGAGTGTCGTGGGAGCCCCCCCATAAGGCTGACACGCGCTCTGGCTGGATAACACTCGTCTATGAACTCCGCGTCAGCTTGGAGGGGGAGGAGGAATGGGAGGTACATTACATTTAAACAGCTCTGATGAGGAGTAATCTGCTGGTTTGCATATTTATCCTGTGTTAGTTTAGGGACATGAACACATACTCTCTTATTGTAAATGATAACACAAGAATAAGAAAAACATTTTTTAGTTGTTTAATTTTTTTTTTTTTTTTATCTCAATGTGGCCATTTAAATGTGTCCATATGAGAACTAACTAATTTATGTATTGATCCAGAAAATGCCACTAGATGGCGATATTTCCAGATGTTTTGTCCCAATAGTTGGTTAATGCAATTCACAATGAGCCACCGTCATGGATACCCATAAAAAAACTCTATAAATAAAGTAAAATATATTTTAAAATCTAACCATCTGAAACCCATCTGAAACTAAACTGGAAGTATGAAACTATTAGTAACCTGGATTGTGTAATAGTTATCAACCTTGTAATAACACTAATTATTACAAGCCTACACTGTCACGGCTTGAAGCGTAGCCAGTCAAATGTACTGATAGAAGGTTCCTTTGCTGTTTTTATGCCTTTCTATTTCTCTTCTAAGGATGTTCACAAGTACTAATGTGTGTGCGTGTGTGTGTGTGTGTGTGTTTGTGTGTGTATGTGTGCGCGTGGGCCTACATTTTAGGAGCACCGTGCAGGTCACCAGAAGATGTTCAACATCTTCAGTCTGCGGTCAGGTGGGCTGTACCAGGTCCAGGTGCGGTGTAAACCGGATCACGGCTTCTGGAGTGAATGGAGCACAGCCGCTTATATTAAAGTCCCTGACTGTAAGAGCCACACGTTTCCCATAGCATGACATGATTAAAGGGAAAATATGTTAAATGGAAATGACATAACTGATATGACGATGTTTGTAAAGATAAGTGTGTGTGTGTGTGTGTGGTAATTAATGACATACATGGTTATTTCAGACATACCTCAGGAGAGATCCGTGTGGACCCTCATCGTGGTTTTCTCTGCCGCCATCTTCCTCATCCTCACGTGGATACTCATTTTAAAAAGCCACAAGTGAGAGAACATCTAGAATTTTCTACACTTTCATTTGATATTTTGCTACTAATGATTAGGTACGGTAGCGCAAATTAAAGACAAAGCTGTGAGTCATACAGTAGATATCTAGTCTGCGTCCATAATGAATGCAATTTGTATTATAATCGTGTGTAAAAACCTGAAACGGTTTCTACTAGCTATCTGGTAAGGAAATACAATAGCACACACACTTGTATGCATCGACTGTGGGGATGCTTTTTGCTTTTAAACGTACTGTTGCTTACCTCAAGCTGCTTATATTCTTATGTCTTAAGGGTGAAGCATTTTCTCCTGCCACCAGTTCCTGGCCCAAAGATCAAAGGATTTGATGAGCAGCTTCTGAAGGTAAAATCATTATAATTTACAGAACATTGTCCTGGGTATATATTATTATTGTATTATTTAACAAGCGCAACCACGCCAAGAGGGTTTCGTATACAAGTAAACATGATTTTCATTTAAAACATTTTGATACGTAGGAATGGTGATAATTAGGTAAACATGTAATTCTCTTCACTGAAGTGGAATTAGGTGTTTCGATGGCTAGAGAATCATATTAGTTTCAGTTTCCTTTAATTTTTAAGTGAATCCTCCAATAGAGATCGGTTCAGACAGAACCACAGCTGTGATAGTTTCTTAGTAGCTTACGATTTGTCCCCCCACTCTCTCTCTCTCTCTCTCTCTCTCTCTCTGTTTTTAGAGTGGCAGCTCTGACGAGGTCTTCAGCGCATTGGTGCTGCCCGGCATCCAGCCCACCTCCTCGGACCGCGAGGACCTGCTGGTGGACTACCTGGAGGTGTACGCTTGTGGAGAGCAGGAGCTCTCCCTGGACCTCGACCTGGCACCCAAGGGCTCCCGCTGCGAGAGCGACTTCGGGCAGGGCAGCCACACCCTCCTGCTAGAGAAGAGTGGCGAGAGTGAGGCGGGTCAGAGGAGGAGGGGGGGTGCGGAGGAGGGCAGCTGGGAAGCCGCTGGCCCCGACTGGCCAGCTGTGTTCCCCCCGCCACCCCATTACACCTCCATTGCCCTGGACCAGTGGGGCTCCACGGAGACTGCCCCACCGGTGGGGCTTCCCCAGATTTGCACCCGCTCGCACCCCGCCAAGCTGGGCTACAGCACCAAGGAGGAGCTGGCTGGGGCCATGGGGGAAGGCTGCCGGGAGCCCCACCGCGTCTGTACACAGGCTGTCCAGCCTTACTGGGCACCCCACTGCGGTCACAGCGGCTTGGGCTCGCCCGCCCGCCGCTCCACGGAGTACGTGGAGGTGCAGCGGGTTCACCAGGGGGAGCTGGTGATCCTTCAGGGGCTGTCGGTCGGCCGCGGGGGGCGGGAGGAGTACAGCAGGGTCAAGGGAGTGGACGGTAGCACGCTACTGCTGGCGCCCACCGATGAGGTGGAGGATGAGGTGGAGGAGCAGGGAGAGGAGGGAAGGGGCAGTGGAGGCACCTGCAGGGACGTTGAAGGGGAAGGGGAGTACTGCTATACCACAAGCTGCCATGCCGGGGAAAGGAAGGTCTCCGTCACGCTCCGGGAAGACCCGGGCCTTACAGGAGGTTATGTGGACACTGCCGCCATACTGCCCCGATACTGACAATGACCCACCAATGGGGTCTGATCTCATAGAGTACCTGGGGGTACAAATAAGCTTTAAAGAGGTATTGAACTTTTGTGATACTTTGAATCTGGAGGTATGGCATTCAATATGACACCTGAGAATATGCAATACTTATAATAATGATAACTATATAATTTTGTTTATTTATTGTATTATTTATTTATATAACAATATCAACAATTGTTGTTGTTATTATTGTTATATGTATCGAGTTGAAGGCGGCGATATTATCATTGATATTGTCTTTTCTCACAATGGAAATCCCTCCAAACGTTCATTATTGCATTTGAAAATAAGGTTCCTTACCTATTATAAGACCACACACTGAGTTATGCCATTTGCATCTAATGTTGTTTGTAATCTTGTGAAAACACAGTAATAGGGAATTATTCAAGCAGTGTGATCTTAGGAAAGAGAAAAGAGAAAGAAAGATACATTTGGATTATTAAATATCACCATACTGAATGTTAGCATTTGAATTGAGCTGTAGAGTGGCAACACAGTCAATCATTCAGCCAATGATCAATATCTCTTTAAAAGGACCCTAAACTCAGGCAGGAGTTTTGAATTAAATAACTCATTACACTTCTCAGGTTAAAGTAGGGTGGAGCATATTTGCAAATGTCAGCACTACATACCAGTCATAGAGATGGTGTCAGTTTAACAGCTAATGGCAATCACAATCTGATGTTGAAAATCAAAAGTGTATTTACCCCAGTAATTTAGCATAATATATTATTAACCATAATAATTTGTTTATGTTTATGTATTGTCTATCTTATGGACTGTGGTCTATACAACTGATTGTGTATTAATGTCAAACAGGTCTACTGTGACATTTCCCATTAAGATCCTGTACAGTATGCAAAACTGTATTTCTCTGATGGCACGTATTGTAATATTTCTTTACACAGGTATATTTCTGTATAATCAAAATTGTAGAAAGTGTGTATTTTCTAATACCCAAACACTATTGCATGTATGTCATACAGTATGCACAGCATATATTATATATTTTTTATTGAGGGAAACAAGTCAAAAATCAAGATTTATTTTTCAAGGGGCTGTGTGCTGTATTTTTCTATTTTTTTATGTTTTCTGTGTTTGTTTGTGTGTGTGCATGCGAGGGCATGCATGTGCGCACACAAATGTGTTATCTGTCTTTTTAAATGTATGCCATCAATACATAATTAGATTATTACTGCACAACTCCTGGCACTGAGAATATATTGTTCCTGTAATCACATTAGGTCATCACATTATCTTCTGAGTATTCTGCAATGCCTGGACACCATTTGTTTCTACCTTTTATTTTAATGTTTTGATCATTTGAATTTAATTTGAATTTTTGAAATCACATTCAAAATAATTTTTCAATTCCTAACCTAAAAGAATAATTTCCTCTACAATAGGTTATATATATATATTGTTACAGGAATACTGATTTATTATCTAAAAATGACATCTACAGTATATTAAAAGATCACATTTACATCAAATTAAGCTGTATATGTGATATTCATTTATGCATAACTTTTTTTGTAAGGGGCTGTATTTTCTCTTTAATAAGTGAAATATTTCCATTATAAGTTGAGTACAATTAAAGTCAAATTAAAGTTAGCGACTGTAAGCTAATACAATATACTCACTGACATAATTATCCCATGATGGTTTGTACGCCAATGGGAGTACATGGGAGCACAAACAAATTGCTACAGAGGGACACTACAATGTCCTTGTGTCTGACATGGCTTCTGAGTGTGCACCATATTAAAGGCAGAGGATTTTTTGTTTTTGATCAAGTTCAAATATCAACAAGCCTTCTCCAGATGGACTGACCATTATTTTCATATGTTTTAAATAATTTTATGTTTTTATGTTAAAACTGACACTGTAATTGAAGGCTTATACACACACACACACACATACACACAAACATATTTTCAATTAACAGAACAGGAAAATTCATTGCTGTAAGGGCATTTATAATAATTACTTAAATGTGTCAATAGAGAATGCTATTATATAGGAATGATCGAATGGATAAAAAAGCTTTAATCTCATCTGTTATTGTATAGAGATATGCAAATTGTTTCCCTGACTTAAATTGGATAGTCGTTAACCTGGGACAAGGTTGTAGGCAACATTGGCCAATTAGATTAATTTAATTTGGGAATTTAAAAACTGGCTACAATTGTCTTATATCTTTCTGCAAGAATGTGAAATAAAACAATGTAATTTGACCTCAATGTCTACAGAGAGAAAGGTGCATTATAAGGATAAAGGCACTGCAGGCAATTAGCTGAACACCAGCGTCAACATGCAATTTCAATGTATTCTCTGAGGCCATTATAAGGCCTGGCTGCCTGCAAGCAATAATTGTCTTGAACAGAAAGACAACAAATACATTTTGTTTGACAGCCAGCCACAGATGTAGAGTAACTCAACAAAATGCATGCAAGTAAATGCAAATTGTGTGTGTGTGTGCGTGTGTGTTGACATTGACTATTCAGTTTGGCCTACTGCAGATCCTGTTCAGATAAGGAATGGTAATGGTGGGCCAGAGGTAATATTGGACTGGTGTTAATTGGTGCCTTACAGTTCTCATGTGCAGGCTACTGTATTTGTTTTGAACCTATACTCTACACAATTAACATTGCCTCTAATCATGCAGATATCAAAGTGCTAAATGTATTTTTTATACTGTATATAGGCTTAGGATTAGCTGCCCGTATGCAGGATAAAAGGCTATGTGCATCCATCTGATGCAATACAACACGAAATATTTTTTTGTGCATGCTGCTCAAAAACATTTCAGGAAGATTCTCACGATGTCATTGGTTGCTTGCTCACCGCCCATCACAGTATAAGTTTTTGAGGAGTGAGGACCGGACTAATTCGATCTGATTGTTAGAAGTGTATATTGGTTGGCCTGTATGCTAAAGAAACGTCATATGTACAGACATGTATGCGATTCTGTCTCGTTTCAACCGTCCACATTTGGGATTATTAGGAGAAGCCCGCTGTGTGGTTGGTTTGGCCAAATTCCACATAACAAGTGGTAAGTTCTACTCTGGAGAATGACGAAGAACCAACCAGAGTTTTACATTTGTTAAAGACTACTGTAGGCTCTGCAAATTAAAAAGAATAGTTTTTAAAAGTAAATGCTCGAGTCGCATATATGCGTCCCTTTGCGAGAGATACGTTTCTTGAATACGATGTGAATCACATCTCATACCAACACGTACGTACTCACGTCACATCAAGTCTGCAAGCTCTCCCATTTTGCAACACAGTACCTTCATATCAGGCTACAGAAGACCCCTGCAAATATATTTGTAATGTGGTAGGCCTACACAGCATTGACATTCATGTTTTGAGGCTCAAGCAGGCAGGGTAGCAGACTAGTAGCCGAAGGTTTAATTATAGCCGTATTGCTTCTTTCAGTCTCATACGTTGGTTGGTTTACTCAGGTTGCAAGATCCTTGTTTTAAACCACTCAAATAATACAAATAAAAACAAATTCAAATGATTAGACATTTAACCATGCGTTATTATCTTTGAATACTTGCATACAAATATACAAATGTGATTATAAACTATATAGCCGTCTTCCCTGGAACAAATGTTAGAGTAGAACATACAGGCCAGCAGTAAAAATATACTGTAGTAGCACTAGCTGGAGCCTCTCTGTAGGTCTACTTCTCCAGGATTAGCCAACACGACTACCAGCCATACAAGAACTACCAGCTTGTGTTCTTTCAGCAACACTATCGATTACGTCATTATCGTCACGTAATGAGTGAGCCTTCAAAATAAAATAGCCA
>JAODUH010000881.1:0-13281 GCA_027564835.1 Typhlichthys subterraneus
ATAACCATAACTCCACAAGTTGGGGGAGTGGGGGGAAGTTACGTGCACGACCCACTTAGGGATGAACAGGTTTTAAACCTGTAACTGTAACTGTTTTGCCATTACAGTGCCAATACTTTTGTGGGGGAAGGGGCATGTATGTGCCTCCAAGTCTTTTGTTTTATGACACACTATTGCTGAGTTGCCTCCTCTACCATCCTACAAAAGCCTTGTCTCCCAAAGGGTGTCGCTTTGGAAAACACAGACATCGCATCCACGACCTCACATAAATAGTACATCACAGCCATGTTTACAGTGTTTGCACACTTTATCAGTGACAGATATTTAACATATTATTCAATGCGGTTATGCATTGTTATATTGGATTTTGGCTTTAAATAAACAACCATGAAGGGCAAAATAATCCCACCCTTAAAAAAAGGTGGGCTATTTCCCTGTCTATAGAAGTACTGCAGTAGGGCACATCAGGATTAGAAAAAGATGAAATCCTCACTGAATCCTCACTAATTGCAGAGAAATGTTCCCTCCCGTCTTTTGACCTTTCTCAGCCCCTCAGAGATGCCCCTCTAAAATATCACACTCTCCTGCCTGTCATTGTTATTATTGAACTACTGCAATACATCACATGCATAAAAATAGATTTTAATCCTCTCTCCTGTCCCAGATCTGCATGGCCCCGTCATTAAAGAATAATAGATCATCCAGTCTTAGCATCTGTACCGTCTGCCTGTGGCTACATTACACCTCTTGGTTCTTACAGCCGTCCCACCCCCACAACACATTACCTTCTGTATCTTGGTAGGAGCCGCTTCCTCTGTTTGGGCGACAACGAGTTGGTCCCGTGGTTTTACATTAGGGAACCAGCTCTTCAGCATTTCCTCCATTTTCTGTATGATGTGGACATATTTCTCTCTGCAAAGCCAGAATCAAAGTGGTTTGGGATGTGTGTTAGCACCTAGACAAAGCCACGCATACGTCAGTCCTGTTCTAAAGATGCTCAAACAACAGCAGCAGCAGCCTCACACACCCCATGTGTTCTCTAGCAAACACATGTTTTGTGCTCACGTGTGTGTGTGCGTGTGCGTGTGCGTGTGTGTTCTGGTGCACGGCAGTTCGTCTCGTGTCTAAATATAAAACGCCCAGGCGACCGCTGTCTTAGCATCACAGCAAGCATTAACTACCAGCGGTGACGCATCTCTCGTTAGCGCCGGGTAGCAGAACAGCGCTCATTAATTTCCCACCCATCCAAATGAAACGGTTGCTAGGGATTAGCCTGTGTCACATGACCAGGGCCTGCATGTTAAATTCATGCGATAGATTATCTGCAACAGTGACTGCTAACGGAGGTACTTTGATCCCACGGCTACTGTTGTGTCGCTGCAGGGGGCTGCCGGCTGACAATAGAGGCCGGGCGGTCAATAGATGGGGTGGGGGGGGGCTGATCCACCTCCCAGACTCAGGCCCGTCTGTCTGTGTGTCTGTCTGTCTGTCTGCAGGGAGACATGCATGCCCACTCTGTGTCTCGTGTAGGACAGGGCAGCAGCTGGCACTATCGCTAAAACCCTGTGTAGTTGAAACAACCGTGATTGTGTAAACGAGTGTACCTTTGCTCCACCTCCAGTATCAGTACGGGTACTTGATAAACAAAACTGCAGGACTGAAAGTAAATAGTCAGGGCAAACAGCTATTAAAGCAGCCACCAGTAGGAATGACCACTGTAAAGCCAGACCATCCTGCTGGACATAAACTGTTATCCGGTCTGACCGGGGAGCTGATCAATCAGACTCCAGACTGGAGCTTGAATGCATCTTTCCCAGCATGGGCAGAACCTGTAATAGCCGGGACAAGTCCTCAGTGTGTGTGTGTGTGTGTGTATATATATATATATATATATATATATATATATATCCCAAGCATGTGGGGTTAGCAGCCCCCTCGCTAGGCAACAAGCTGTGAGCCATGTGTCTCAGAAGTCCCTCTGTGTGTTAACCCCCAGAATCATGTATGTACCACTCATTATTGTATTCCATTCATTACTATAAAATGAGCCAAAATGCGATGAAGGTCATTCTGAAGGCACCTACCCCAGGTGTGGGTTCTGCAGGACACCCATGATCCTCTGTATTCTGTCTATGGCCACGCTCTCCTGAAAACTGCTGAGTCCTGTGGCGGGAAGAAGGCTGTTTCAGTTTAACCGTGCGCAACATCTTGACAGCAGGACAGCAGATGGGGCTTCCCGTCAAACGGTGTATGCGAGGGTCAGGGTGGGAAATGCAAGGGGTCGTACAAGGCCTTAGGGTTGTGAGCGTTCCCAAACTAAGCGGATTCCCAGCCTGCCTGAACATGGCGTGGGCTAGCTATGAGATGCTATGCTGAGAAACACTGTTCTGTGGAAGAACAGGGTTTCTCGGTCCTCTCACCGCCCCATTGCATCTAAGGCATTTCACATGCAGAGTCCTGACCAATTTGTGTAAAACATAACCTGCCGGTATTTTTTGTTTTGTTAACTGATCTCAGGGGCTATTTTGAAACCATGTGGTTAGCAGTACACTATAAACGACACCATACAATATGGGCTCTATTACTGAAAGGAGGAATACCACACACACAAAAGGAAATACTTGTGGTTACTTGATAGTCCTAAACCAAACAATGCATATTGCAGACATCTCTCTTTATGATCTCAGGGACACATATTTCTCAACCAATGGCATGCCATCTATTCGTGCTATCATGAGAGAAGACAGAACAAGAACGCAATAGAAATAGACGAACCAGTCATCCTTGCTGGGAAATTAGGTGTGTAATAGTGTACGGAAACACTTTAGGGTTCAAGATAAAGAGGAAATAAATAAAAAGGCTAACTTACGTCCTCTGTATCTCCCTGATCGAAGCCCATTCAGGATTGATGACAACGGTTGAATGTAGCATTGCAACTCATAGCACTGAAAAGAGACAGGTCATTTAGCTGTCGACGGTATCAGCTTCAAGATCACCTACATGATAGCATATGACAGCATATGATATCTTTTGCTGCATTCGTGTCACTAAGAAATGGCTCAATGGCCAATTCTTGACCAAGAGTGGGGGGGGGCTCTTGCTGTAAATATCACCACTTGAGGCGTTCTCATGAAGCAATATGCCAGCTGATCTGGTGATGATGAGAGAACATTCGGCCCCTCGCCCTCCAGTAGCCACACACATGACTCACCTTACTGGTGAAGGTTTGCCCCTCCACAGACACGCTGGCAGCAAGCGGCTGCTCCAGCGGGTCCTCGCGAGGTCTCTTCAGGGCGCCGTGGGCCACCCTGGCGCTCACATCCTCTCCTCGCTGCACTTGACAGCACCCTCCGGAGACCGAGTCTCCCGTCCGCACGCGGCCGGACACACACTTCTGGCTGGAGTCCACAGCAACGCCACCATCGACCTTCGTCTCGCCGCTGCCGTGGGACAACACAGGGGAGAGGGGGGCCGGCGTCCGGCCGCAGCCTCCAGTGCAGTCGGGCTCGTCCTCATTGTCAGTGGCAAGCCAGTCAATGGAGGTGTCTGAATCTGAAGCAGACATCGTCGGCCGCACGCTCTAACTAGCACTGACCATCACTGACCTGGCAGAGAAAACATGCCGGTTAGCCGGTAACTATTCAATGTCATGAATAGTCAGTAGTCAGTGAGAAACAAAGGTGTCTTTGCATCAGACACAGCATCTTTAGAGAGCTAATGCCTACAGACTGTAGCGGTTGACCATCAGGTAACACTAAATCAGAGACATGGATTACTATGCTGAGCAGGTGGTGGCAGTGACATCAATTCTTATGCTTTGTATTTTTTTTGTATTATGTAAACCAGTCATCAAACGCATGAAAAAAGAAATAAAGAAAAATAGAACGTCTTCAAGAAATTCACTGTAAATCCCTACTGCTGTCAATTACAGTATTCACATTTGAGGTAATTAAACATTTCTTATTCACATTTTACTTTGCCCCCCACACAGCAGTGCCCAAATGTGTACCAGTGTCTCATGTATGCATATTATCCACAGATAACATCTGAATAGAAACCTCTCGAATGACACAACAATGTTACAGTGCATGAATGCAAGTGTAATTACCAGTTATTCTAGAAAACTTCTAAGAACCAGTAGTACTTTGTCACTCATGATATCCTACATGGCGGCCATCATAAAAGAACATGTTTAAGATGTAAACGCATAGGTTTCAGTGTCCAAACATGAACTGGGAATGTGAAGTCCCCTGGTTCTTTGTCTCAGGATTGCTGCCAGGCCAGCTGCTAATCATATCTATACAACAGAATGATGGAGGGCCTACAATCGTAATTTTAAATAAGAGACCAGTATGGCCTACAAGGAAAAAAAGGTGAATGTTTCTTATCACAGTCTGTAATGCAGCTCATATGATGGAGTAAATAGACAGCTATGAGTAAAACAAAATGGCAAAAAAGTTATGCTAATGTTTGAAATTAACATTTAATTTAGTGAACATAATTCTCATAATGTTATGAGTTCCTCTTAGGCATGTTCTGGGTAAACACACTATACAAATATACAGTAACACACATGAGGAGCAAAATGTATGTAATTGTGATTGAGAAAATAATGTAATATTTGATGAACATGAAACATTGAAAACATTATATTTCTATTGTGTTTAATATACTTTAAAAATATATCTCTATTAAAATGTGTAAACAAATATTTAAAATGTGTAAAAATGTGTTAAATTGCTATAAAACTGCAGTCATGTGACTTCACAAACTCCAATTCATATTTCAAAATAGGCTAATGATCAATTCAAGTAATTACTAAAAGGAACATGTTCATGTTTTCCTAAATAAGACTTCTACAAAAGTATTTCCAATATTGTTCTTCTCGAATAGCCTGGTAAAGGTTGTGGTTGAATATGGTGTGTAGACTACATGTGTCCTCAAATTACCTGTAGGTGGGGCAAGGAATTGCAGATGTTTCCTAGAATATCCATGTCTACACTCTTCGTGAAGATAAATAGGTTATTTGTAAAAACAAATACCAACGGATGGTTTATAGCCTAATCAAATAACCCAACTCAATAACAATAATGATTAACAAATGAATACAATTAGCCTATTCAATTCAACTGCATCTAATTCACACAATACAGTATCTTACTATAGCCTCTTCCGTATCGCTAGCCTACAATTTTTGCAGCAGTGTTGATTGGATAATTAAAAGTAAAACCAAACAGCACCGATGCTTGTTTTGTTCAAGGGCGCTCAGTAATATTACAGTACGGTACCGTAGTGACTACAGTAGTATAGTAGGCTACTATCTGTAGTAAGCGTGAGAAAAAATAATCTACCACTGTCATTTTCCTTACTGTATCTGTATGTCCCTTTTAAATCATCTATCGAAATTGGTAAATGACTATACACACACATGAAGAGCCGAGGGCAAGTCACAAGGCACAAATAATTGCCTATGGATTCAACCTTATCCGGGCGGGGAGCCTACATACCTTACCAGGATGGAGCGAATTCCACTCGTCTTTGTTCAGTGGTAAATTCGGGACACTTGGTTAGAAAGCAGCTGATACGCTGTGCTATGAGTGAAGTAGCACACTGCGATGGAGCGGCCCGTGTTGCTTCTCCCAAGGCAACGTGTCTAGAAGGGCGGGCTGAAAGACAGCGGCCGTTCTGATTGGTTCACAAATTCCTCTACGACAAATAGAATTTCGTCCGAACACAGCGTCTGGCCGATAGGCGAGGCGAGCTTGCATATTCAAATGATATGGAAATGACACAAACACGTGGACACGCGGATAGGTTTCATTTCAACAGCTGGGCTAAAAGTCAATTTAGGGCTGTTTTTTAGCATTGTACAGACATTTCCTCTCATTGTATTATCTAGATGATGATACACACAAACACACACACTCAGTAAGCAACCTAGCTCAGTTGAGGCAGAGTCGTCAATTAATGTACTTCAACAGAGCTCATATTTTCTTTAAATATATTTGTCTTGTGGTTTAATCTGAATAAATTCACAAATTAACTTCCATATTCCCTAAAAATGTAAACGTGTGTTGTCTTGTGTGCCCAAGAAGGTTATACTTTGTCTCCACAGATTGACATAGCCTATTCTTTTCTATTCTTTTTTTAACTTAGGCCTACACTACTTTTACATTGTGTTTCCAGAGTTAGTATTATCTTTTATTAAAGATGTAGCCTGATTTAGACAAGCATAATAGACCATTCATTAGGCCTATATAGGCTCATCTTTAATGTGTTTTGCATTTTGCTAATCCATGGTGAGATTCTGTGTGCATTCATGAAACACATTGCAGAGTATCAATGGATCTTTTGACTTCTTATGGACACATTGAATGTAAACGCAAAGGATCCTGCTGTACATGTGAGAGGAGTGTTCTGGTAAGGACCACAAACTCCTTCACAGTAAACGTGACCATGTGCATCTGGGAGATACCCACTCTAAACGTATGCTATCCCACATGTCTCCCTCACGTTAATTCATGGTCATAAGTTAGCCAAGTCAAATGATATTATAGACAATGTGCTTCTCTCCCCAGTCCCCTATCCCCTATCACTCTCAGTAGTTTTATGCTGAATAGATAGATTCCATGTAAAAAAAAAAAAAAAAATAGCTTGTGCAATGTTTTTCAAACAGCTTAACAACTGGTGGTAAGACTTTGTGGAGTTTCCTCTGCTTGTTAAAGTCTATTGAGTATGGCCTATCCAATTTATAGAGGACATACGTAATTGCAGTCTGGTCGCTTTACAAGCAGGTCCTATATATACAGTATGTAGTTATTATCTTTTATCTTGTTCTCCAAGTGAGTGGCAGCATAGGAGAGGCCTAAGCAGCACATCCACATCTACAGTACATAAGATGTATCTTCATATGCTGCTGTGGATCACAGCAGGTACAGTGTATTAAAGCCAGAAATCATAAAAATAAAACCAAAGTAGTTGTAGTAGTACATTCATTTAAATCCATCATCTTATATTTGACCTGATCTATAAACCACTTGTTTGAATTTGTGTAGTAGGCCTACAGTCAAGTTAATTTGATAAACATATCTAAATTAATACTGATATTCCTTCTAGGCAGTGTTGGGCAAGTTACTCAGAATCGTAATACGTTACTAGTTACTTATTACTCCTTCAAAAAGTAATAATATTACTTTACTGATTACTGAGTATTCAGTAATTAATTTCATTACTATATTACTTTTACAATCACTACCCTGTCTTGCCCCTTCTTAAAAATGACAACCTGTGTAGCCAGCTCATTTTAGAATTTAATCCTCTTCAACCATAGGTCTCAACAATCAGCCACAGTGAAAACATTGCAGCCTCTCAAACCAGATGATTAGACAGGTTGGTTCAATTAGCCTACTCGAAGTTTGCTATAGGACCAGAAATCTCGTTCTCAGGTAATGCAACATTACTTAGTTACTGTACTTGGATTAGTAATTGTAATATTATTACTGTTTTGGAAAAAGTTAGTTACACTACTAGTTACTGAAAAATGTAAATAATGTCCAGCACTGATTCTAGGTCAAAACAACAATTAATATAATAGTACAATAGTCATTTTTTTCACTTCCTGCACCTTCCTGTTGACATAAGTTTATTTTATTTTCTGTACCCAACACATTCCTGTCACTGTGGTATATAGCCTATATATTATACCAAAATTCAAGAATGTGTTTTCTATGGTAGGCAATAATAATCTGAATTCTACATTAAAATAATGTCAAAATGCATTGTGGAAATCTCTAAAATATAACACAAACCTGTTATATAACAAACATTTTGTTTTAATTGTAAAGTATTATTTTTGTTGTATCTATTGAGTGAATCCATGTCCACATCAGTGTTTCACACTAATGACATCATGTTTGATGTGTAAAAATGCAGATTGCTTTATCGTTTAATGTATTTCTGGTGTGAAGTGGCTTTTACTGTAAATTACCTGCCACACACACAGACACTTTCCATCAGCACTAAAATGAGTCATAGTCAGAAATGTGGCACTTTGATTTATGTATTGTTAGAGAGGCTGTTGGTTCAGTGCCCAAAAGGGGCTACATCGGCTCTTACTCTCGTTCATAAAAAAGAAAGCAGCAGCCAGGGCATTTCACCATACTGCAGGTTTGAACAATAAACATCAGGCCCAACCTTTACTCCAACACTAGCCAAACACGTGTACACTGGTGAAGATCACCGCCCGCCCCCCTCATCCCATACACACACACACACACACGCACACACACGCACACACACACACACACACACCTTCAAGAATCCTGGAGGACTTGCAGCATTTTTATAATTCCACGCAAATCACAAGCCATTGTGAACCCTCTTTATTGTGATGCATTTATTCAAATACAAAAACCATCTGCTATGTTGACACCAATACCAGGCGTCATGTCACATGGAGGTTTCTTTCTCAGTGTGTATGGGCTGTATAGTGAATACAATGAATGGCGGCCTAAGATGACCCATGTTTCAGTTGCATGCGATTCAACAAGTGAAAATGTCTACACAACAATGTTTGTGTATTGGCAGGGACGTTTGCTTGTTTTTCTTGTGTAATAGCAGTTGTCCCTTTACAATGACTCAGGTCTGAGTCAACATTGCTTTGGTCACTATATGGCCTGTAGTAAAACACCAGTGGGACCCAGAAACTTACAAGGTGTGTGTATGTGTCTGTTGGTCTGTGTGTGTCCTTTCCATATACTATACATCACAGCTCCCAAAACTGGGACAGCGGTGAGGATCTCTAAGCTTGTGTTGCAGCCAGCCAACACTACAGGGCATGGTATGGAGATAATCAGGGGCTTCTAGCTAAAATGTGACATTGTTTGCCTTCTACTTTAGACGTTATTTCTTTGTTTATTTGCTTTGGCATAGATAGCTCATGCTGCAGTGCTTCGGGAGTGGGTATGTTGCTTACACAATAAGCAGACACCTCGTGTTTTGTACACCAAATTTGTGTTTGTCTGAAGTATCCCGCGGTGACCTTAAATGATTCAACACTATGCTGCAGGCATATTTACTGCAGGGAATATTTAAACACAAACGTGAGCCATGAAGAATATCCCCTGTAGACATACAGATAATATGACCGGTGGATTGTTATTGATACAGTGCCTACCTACAGGTACAGTATGTACATTTTATAATTAATGTTTTGCACAAGCTCACAAGGACATGCCATGATGGCTCTCTATTTACAGAGGTTGACTCAGCTTCATGTTTGTTTGGACTCGTCAAGTACACAGATCCTCACAAGATCCTCACAAGATCATGGATGGGCAAAACCTGTCCTAGCGTAATGGCTAGGTCTTCACAAAGCTAGAACACACCCCCACCTTTCTTCCACCTCCAGTTATGGTATAACCCTATTACTGTCAACGCTCGTTCCTTTGAGGTAATTCCACCCACACACATAAAATGTGACTGCGTGCAGGCATGCAGTGGCAGTGTGGAAATAGGTGCCAGTGGTGGCAAGGTTCAATCAGTAGCACATTAGCTCTAGAAATGATCCCAGCTTCGACTCCTACAGCAGCGTTCTGGGCCTTTAAAGGGCTGGACCACGACCACACACCCTCCTTCTCTCCCTTTCCCTGTGACGCCTTCCCATCAAACTCTAGTCAGTCACATGTGCTTCACCCAGAGAGAGAGAGACCTCCATAAGCCTCTTCCACAGATATTTCACATGCAGGCAGCTCAGAATGTTTGGTAGTGAGTCACGGATCGAATCCTTAATGGCTGTGTGTGTGCGTGTGTCTTTTTTCGAGAGCGTGTGCGAGTGCATGAGTGTTTATGCCCTGTAATATTTGGATGTCTGCCATGGCTGCTGAAGCGACAGTGGGATATCTCTCTGCAGGCTGAACGTTCCATGTGACTGGGGCTATATTTTAACTGGGTTATGTAAGTGCTCCGGCCCGCGCTTCGTGCACGGATGGGGCGGTCCACACATGCACAGGACTGTGCGTGCACAAATTCCTTCACTGGGCTGGAAGCTTTGCTTTGCGCAACAGGGCAACGATCACACCACAGAAAGACGCTGTTCACTTTTTGTTTTTTCTTCTGACCAATATTATCGACATTAATGTAGTGTAAAGTAGGACAAGAGGCACTGTGCGTTCTCTGACCTGTTTAAATGACATGACACCATTTGGCACTGTGAGATTTGTTTTAGCAAGACACGACTGCACAATGTTACTAAAGAAAAGATTAACGGGAGAGAGGAACCACCAGCCTGCAGCCGCAGGTCCATTATCATCTGCACCTGTCCGTATATGTGGGAGGTTAACTAGCATATTCATATGTTGATTGGTTAACCTAGGTTATATGCTAAGTTGGTAATTGTTATCAGATGCAGCCCCTTGGCCGAGAGCCTGTTTTTGCGACAGGACTGTTATTACTTGTTTCATCTGCACAGGCAAACATTTGAAACATGCTCAGTAATGTCTCAGTTTCACCAAGCAAACAGGCTAGAACTAGCCTATATAGGCTAATGTTTAAGTGTAGCCTAGCCCTAGGATAAACGAGCCATACAATCGCGTGCATTCTTATAACGTGAAACTACCTTATCATGTTATATGGTGATATTTGATCCATAATTTTTTTTCTAGCGTGGCAGCAACACGCTTCCGTACGATACGTATGATACGCTCTGTTAGCAGCCACAGGAGAAGTTATACTAGTCCTACAGTAGACAACTACTTGCTTGTCAGGTTCTCCTTGCATTTTATGAGCCTGTGTGTGTATGTTATGTATCCATATGCTGAATCATATAAAGGCACAACCAGAATGCTCAAATAAAACACAATAACGTTTGCTATTGTAGGATTTGACAGCGGGTTATAGGCTTTGTAGCATAATCTACAAACAAGCAAGTACATTAATTAGGTTCAGATACATTTGGCTCTGTTAGGACACTATGCATTGTGGAAACAATAATAATGTGTTGACGTCAATGTACTTTTTAAGCATTTTTAAAAGCAAGTACTCCAGTACTATAACTCAAGTAAAAGTGTGACTGCACAACTTTCACTTGGAGTAATATTTAACCAGGAGTATCTATACTTTTACTCAATGAAGTTGTGTACTTTGTCCACCCCTGGCTGTGACACTAGTGCAGTAGGCTACTTTATTTACTAATTTCAGATGTTATATTTACATGTATTTATAACAGTAACAGTAGCCCATAGGCTATCTAATAGATATAGGCCTACATTACTTAGCCAGAGTCATGTTAATACATTTCTCAAGCCAGCGCTGTGTCCCAGACTTCAGGTAAAGGCTTTAAGTAAAGGCCGGCTCTGCGAGACTAGACCCTATCTAACACATGAGGACCAATTGGGGTCCCCAATGGGGAAGTAGGTGTCTTGCTCAGCCAGGAAGAAGAAGGGATTGAACTGGTGACCTTTTGGTTGCTAGGTGACCTGCTGTACACCCTGCACTACTGCAGCCACAAATTATTAATTGCATTAATGATTATTGAGTGTGTATGTTGATATGATGCACATGAGCTGGTTGAAGAGTTAATTCTAAATAATTTCCTTGGAAGACGGATGTGCTGGTTATCAACAAGCTATCTGCCAGTTAGCATCCATTGCAGAGCTGCCCACGCTCCCTCTGCTACTATAGCACTTCTATGTGGGCATTTCAGTGTCAATGTCAGTGACTGTCTGAATAAGACGTGCTTATTCATAGCATGTCTGAATAAGACGTGCTATGGGCCCAACAGGGGAGCTGAGCGGTATCGTAGTAACGTTCCTTTTTACCACACACTGTGTTTGAACTAGTTGTTCAAACGCAAGACAAGCCAGGCTGAAGCATTGTGTAATGGCTGCAGGATCACACACAACATTAGACACACTGGGGAAACAGCGGAATGTGAAAGGTGTAAACGCAAGACTTTTGTAAAGAAGGCGAGTTGGTTTACTGGTTTTGTAGTCTTTGGTGATTGCCAGTAACCAGGCACAGGTGACATCATTATGCGAGGTAGCAGTGACTGGCTGCTGATGACATCACTACTGAGGGTGTGGGCCTGGTGTGAGCCAGAGCCATGGAAATAACAGAGTTACGCCATCTCTGTTCACTCCAATGGACTGTTTTTTCACAGAAATGGCGGATCGTGGAGCTTCAAAATAGTTCCTGGAAGTTAGCCTAAATAATAAATGTACCCTATACATTTTATTTGATGCATTTATTGACTACTAATTACCAAAAAATGAAATAATATATCTGTGTGTATGTATATATATATTCAAACTGCCCATCAAACACTTTGCTTTGTTCTTCTATAACTTATATTCAGACGTTGTTAATATGTATCCTGTAGCAACATATTAGAGACATTGGATAAACTGCAGAATAAAGAACATTTGTTCTCAGATGCTTTCACAGTAGCATTGCCAGGGATATTATATTGCTCGTGGGAAAATATATTGTCAGCATATTTTTGATTTGCATGCATCGAAGGATAAATCAATGGTTTTATTATGAATTGATTGCAGATCAAGGGTATCCTATACCTTTTGGGATAATTGACTATCAATTGACTATCTAATAAAGGCCCAGGTATGTTAAACATACATTCAGGTCGACATTGTAAAATATAATTTGTTCCTTAACTGACCTGCCTGGAAAAATACAAGTTTTAAAAATAAAAATAAAAATAAACAGCTCTTTATTTATTACCAATAAACCAAAATTATGTTTCATTATTTATGTTTAACACATAGCTTTGTTAGAGCCATTCAGTTCCTAGGAGACAGGCAAAATGGCGCAGTGAATACGAGTCAAACCTCAGTACCACAGCAGAGAAACATACACATAGCCACCCTATGGGGGGGGGGGGGGGTATATAAGGACTATAAGCTGTTTATTTGGTACACATCCAGATCCAAAGCAGTAAAAACACCTGGACCCTCCATTCTCTGTGGAAGACTGCACTGCCAGTTCTCCCAGATCTTCTGGTTTGAAATAGGAATACTTGACGATGCTCAGGAGATGCTCAGGGTGGGATGGAGGTCAGGTGTCAGTCAGTAGTGTGTGGTTGAAGGGGTTGTACATGTGGCAGGAACACAGGTGACCTGGGGGAGTGCTGCTGCATGCGTCCACACAGTGCCTTGGTGGAGCTCTGCGCTTATTCTGGGATACACGTGACACGCTGCTCCCCTCCCTCTCCTTCTCTGTGTCTCTGTGGTGTGGTGTCGTGGGGGGGGGGGGGGGGGGGGGGGGGGG
>JAODUH010000882.1:7500-13280 GCA_027564835.1 Typhlichthys subterraneus
CGCCTGGGACGATTTGGTATGGGAAAATAAACGTTTTGTTGCTGTATTAACCCAGGCCTCGTATGGCCCGTGATGATGTCATCACGTAATCTAAGAGACACGATCAAGTAATACATAGAAATACACATCTGAATTAGGCCTAAACACGGAACGTTGGCGCTGTTCTCTTTAAGTGTATCATAAAAACTGTAGAGCGAAATGCATGCGTTTATCGTTTTCAGTTGTGTGATGGGCTATACCCAACGATAGAATACATTCGCATATAAACCTCTCGCTCTCCTTACACGTTTTAAACCTGATGTCACTTGCAAATAATATCGGAATGTGGGACTGGCTTCATGAGACGATGCGCTGCCATCGCCTACATAATATTGCACCTTAAATAATTCACAAGACGTGCTGTCCCCTTCTGTCCCCGACGCGATGGGAAGAAAGGACGACTAGGCGGTTTACCCTCACATTATTGTTTTACTGGTTTTACCCGTCGCCGCGGCGGACGTCAGGCTCGGCGTTAAATGCTATAAAAAGCATTAGCACTGTTGATTAAGACATTAGTGTGTCAGTAAACACTGTGCAATACGCTATATATATAAGTTTTAGCCTATAGAGACTGAGCATATAGGCCTTTTAAAATACAAGATACAGGCCAATTACACAATGTAAAAATATAAAAAACACCGTCTCAACAGTGTCATGGATGGATGTCTTATTGAACCTTTGCCGTTAGACTTAGCCTTACAGATGTCACTAATAAATCTGGCTCAGGATCTCCTCAGAATCTGAAAAACGGGTCTTCAGATAATCCTTTCTTCTATCTAAACAAGCAGCACGGTTTACAGTTCAGCCCTACATAAGAAGTCTGGTCGGCCGGTCTCAAAGCGCTAATTGCGGACTCTCGGCAGCAGTCACGCCGAGGAGGCCCGCGGAGAGCCTGGGAGATAAATGATGCCCAAACCGCTATATAGCTGGCGAATGGGATTCTGATCGCCTGTAAATTTCCACAGGGAAAACGTTGCAGAGAGGTTTCAGGCATAGCCTCTTCAGACAGAAAACCTTATGTGGTTTTTACTCGCAAACTGGGATGTTAAGGGAATGGAATATCCTGTAGCAAGTATTTTGTTAATTTAATACGAAGGATTTTCAGAATTTCCAAGTAAATATGAATAATATTGTGCTGGACGATAATAGATGCAGAATATTATTAAATATTTAATATGCACATGACTCGCTTAGTAGAAATCTTATATTTTTTAGCAAATGAATGGTAGCCTAAAAGATTTTTTAGACATTTATTTTAGTACGACAAAAAATACAACAACTATGTAAATATATATATATTTATGCGGCGGGACATTTTTTATATTGTTTATTTTAGGTAGGCTACTTAATATCTGAGAGAATATTTAAATAAATTGTAGTCTACTGTAGCATGAAAAAAATAGTTAAATAGTAAAATATTAACAACAATGTGAAGCTGTAAGGTTTGGGTAAAGACAACGGCAATTAAATCACACATGTTCCTAATGTAAAAGTAGCCTATTTAAAAGATCGTATGACATAAAAATGTAATATTAAGGTAGGCCTATTTTTGGGTTTTTAAGACTTAACACAAATTCAACAATTATAATAACAACAAAACAATATTGTTGGCTAATACTCTTCAAAATTATATAGAAAGAATACTAATTTTCGTATGCAGTGATATTTTCTGGCTTTTAAACCTTATTTCACTGTAGTTTTCACTTTATTTTTATTTTTTTAATTCGGTATCAACAATGATGTGACCACGCATAGCAGCAGCATCCATCCATCCATCCGCGCACACACAATGACACGCACGCACACGCAGCAGCAGGCGGCGCAGTACCTTCAGGGAAGACTACCCTCATCTTCAGGTAGCTGGTGGTCAGTCTGATGATGGAGGCCTTGTCCAGCTGCGACGTGATGGCCGACGGCAGAGGCAACAGTTTGGCCAGTTCGTAAAACTCACCGTTCTCCTTCTCCCGGCGCGTACGCGCAGCGTTCTTGGATTTCTCCTTCATGTATTTGGATTTTTTTTTCCTTTATAAACGCACTCGTCTAATGACGCTCACCCGGAGCGAAATAAGTCAGCGTTCGTATCTCGTCATAGCCGACTGTCAGAGGCTTAAAACCATTCCACAACTTTGAGCTATAGGCTGTAGGTCTGCACATGCCCGTCCGTTACCTCGATAGCCTCTCGCCTCTCTCCTTCCCAAATCCACAGCGTCTTTCCAAGAACAACACCCCCATTTTCTTTATTTCAGGAAAGTTTTCAACGAGGAGGCAAAAAAAAAATTATATCCTCGTCTGAAGTTCTCCTCCATCTGTTATCCAACATCTGCTCTCACGAAATACCTGGAAGGAAAATAAAAGAAGATATACATAATAACCCTGTTGTTAGGCCTGTGGCTGTTATTTACAGATAATTTATAAAGACGTAAAAGAAAATTAACTGTAGCCTATAGGAAGTCTAGTGTAGCCTAAACAACAAAACGTGTCTTTTAATTTCCATAGGAGCGACCGCCAAAGAGCCTCTCTCCATTAAACATTGTTTCCATATTATGTATGCAGACCTAACGTAATTACCGCAGTAGTTTTGGGGCCAGTGTTGCTCAGACCCCCCGCTGTGCTCCTATCTCACACACCAGTGACTTTAGTGGGAACCAGTTGCCCGTTCGTCGCGCCTCCAATGCACGCTGCCGCTCCGCCCACGTCGTCTCCATTGGCCGGCCAGCAGCAGAACCAGTTTCCCATTGGCTGTCACTCAGGTAAACAAACCGTAGTAGAGTGGCTGTTTTAAACCACCTCCGGATCGCAGACTATAGCGGGACTGCGCCGGAGTGGATTCGGATGGACAATAATATTCTTCAGTTTATTTAATTGAAAATCATTTACAGCAGGCAGGCTAACAAAGTGAACAGTGGATTTACATACATTTTCACAGCCGTGCACCGAATTTATAGGCCATGCAAGCGTAATAACTGACAATATACAATACGCTTATAAGGCCTGCACTTTGATTAAATGCATGCACATTTTCATAGGTTTTAATATGACCTTGTTGCATGCCTGGACGGATCGAAAACGACGCCTGTTGTGCATGGGATACTGGGTAACCGGACGCCGAGGTTGGAGAAAATAAGCAGCTGGACGGGCGAGATCCGCCGAACGATTAAACTAGGTTTAACTTTTTATTTTAAAACAAAAGTAGGCCACACGTTTAGTTTTAATAATATTCACCGTAAACAAACAGCTAAACTATGAATAGGTTTGCCGTGGAAAGAATCAGGAGTTAGGCGCAACAAAGTATGTTAAGTCTAAATTCTTTTAAAACAAACTATTTTAAACGGGAATAATAACACCAGATACGTTCACTAAACACAATGTACACACAGAGGGTAATTGCCTTTAACTCCACAGGAGTTTAGCTGGATGTTCCTTCTGTTAAACAACATTTAACATTAATAAACATTTTGTCCTTTATAATTTTCCAAACAAATGCCTGGCAACAATCTGTATTCACTGTGAGGGGCATTGCCAATTCAACGCAAAATAAACATCAACAACAGGAAACATTTCTATTATATTCTGAATCATTTAATTTTTCAACAATGAACATTTTATTTTTCAACAAATTCAATAGCCTGATCCTGTTCCATCCACCACACACACCACTGCAAGTCACAGGAACATTTGCATGCAGATTTACACTTTTGGTTTCATTCTTTCCGAGGCCTCTGACAAGCCCTTGACATCTTTCAAGAGAAAGCTGAAGGGTGCCAGTGAGACACCAGAGGATTGTGGGACATTTTGTGTGTGTGTGTGTGTGTGTGTGTGAGTGAGTGAGTGAGTGAGTGAGTGAGTGAGTGAGTGAGTGAGTGAGTGAGTGAGTGAGAGAGAGAGAGAGAGAGAGGCTTGGCATGTGCCAAACACCTGCAGGAAATCCTTCCCAGGAGCTTAAACAAACACACATTTCCTGTCTTTTTATTCCCTTACAACTATGTATTCTTTTATATGGAGTTCTACTCCGTGCACATTAAATCTAAGCAAATTAAACTTGTAAAACTGTCTTGTCTCGTCACCCAGGGGTCACAGCACATGTGAAGCTTTCAGATGCGATGTACTGGAACACAACAGAAGATTGATTCAGACTAAGTTGTCTACTGATTCAGTGGGGATGGGGGGGTCACGACCCGTACTTTGAGGCTTTTAAGGGGACCTCAGATTATTTCAACATCCTTCTAAGAATAGATCTCACATATATTTTACCATCACCTTATGAAATATCCATTTATTTCTCAACGTTGTTTATATAGTACCGGTTATGTGTTCTGTTAACACGTCATGCCATTGTCCTTCGCCACTCGTTCTGAACCACTGCTCTCTGAGGGGTCAGGGGTCAAGAGGGTCGTCCCTCCTCTACCAACCACCCCCCCCCCCCCGCCCCCCCCCCCGGCTGGCTCCACTTCCACCACCAGCGCCCAGACTGAGGTGCTCCTGTAGTCCACAGTTCAGTGCACCGGCTCGTCTCCGTGGCGATAGGCGTGGGGAAGGGTGGGGGGTGACGGGGGGTCTCAGTGACCTCCCACGGGGTCGCTCAGCTCTGTGTTGACCTGAGCGGCGATGCTGGCGGGCGTGACGTTCAGAGCGACGTCGTACTGCTGGTCCAGACCTAGGTAGCTGTCACTCATCAGGTACAGCGTCAAGATGCACCTGGCAACAACACACACAGGCAGCTGTCAGTCAAGATGCACCTGGCAACAACACAGACAGGCAACTGTCAGCCAAGATGCAGGCCATGCATGTGTGTGTGTGTGCGCGTGCAGCAGCTCACCTGCCCGTCCTCTCGGGGTGTAGAAGGCCATGTGTGTGTGTGTGCGTGCGTGCAGCTCACCTGCCCGTCCTCTCGGGGGTGTAGAAGGCCATGTGTCTGTGTGTGCGTGCGTGCAGCTCACCTGCCCATCCTCTCGGGGGTGTAGAAGGCCATGTGTGTGTGTGCGTGCGTGCAGCTCACCTGCCCATCCTCTCGGGGGTGTAGAAGGCCAGACACACGGTGCTGTGCGTGCGCACGTAGCCCACCCGCTTGACGGCCAGCAGCTCCCGGCGCTCCACGTCCCCCAGGACCAGGATCCAGCCCTCGTCCTTCATCTTGGGGAAGCGGGGGGCCTGGGCCCGGGTGTCCTGCCCCCTCTGGAGCACACAGCACCATGCAACCATAGCAACCACATCAATAATAATACCGTGTGCTCCAGAGGGGCCTGGTGTCCTGCCCACTCTGGAGCAGGCTGCGTGTGTGTGTGTGTGTGCGCGTACTGACCCTCTGCTGCCCCTGGTTGAGAGGTGTGGGTGTGTGGGTGTGTGTGTGTGTGTGTGTGAGTGTGTGTGTGTGTGTGTGTGTGTGTGTGTGTACTGAGCCTCTGTTGCCCCTGGTGGAGGTGTGTGTGTGTGTGCGCGTGCGTACTGACCCTCTGCTGCCCCTGGTTGAGGCGTCGCAGGGACACCTGCAGGACGTACTCCTGGTCCGAATGAATGTCCAGCCAGTGCTTGCCCTCTCGCAGGCTCCCACCCACCACCAGGGGGCGCTCTGTCTCCTGGAGGGATCCCTCCCACCAGCCCTTCACACTCAGGCCCACCTCCAACACGGGCAGCTGACGGAGGAACGCCCAAGCCTGGAGGAGAGGGGAGAGGAGGGGAGAGGAGAGGAGAGGAGGGGAGTGGAGAGGAGAGGAGAGGAGAGGGGAGAGGAGAGGAGAGGAGGG
>JAODUH010000883.1:0-13280 GCA_027564835.1 Typhlichthys subterraneus
AGAAGTTATGAATAACATTACACAGTTTGATCAATTAAATGATTGTGAAAGGGAGCGTGGCTGGTCTAATAAAATGTCTTTGTAGTACATTTCTGCTCGTACAATATACTATATTTATCAATGACATGTTACGTTCTGCTAAAAAAAAGTGACGTTATAGGCTATAAGCTTGTGTAAAAAAACAGTCTCCGCTGTACTGAAAATGTACCGAACCATGACTTCTGTACCTCGGTATGAACCGAACCGTGACTTTTGTGTACCGTTACACCCCTAATATTAATATATAGTTATTAATAAAATCAATTAAAAAAATGTATTTTCCTGTTACATATGAAGCTATTGATTCATTTATCCATTAATGCATGTGATCATGCCCTCTACTAATAATGACTTATGACCTGCTGTATGTGATCAGAGAATCTGATTAGTCACTTTTTCTTGTGTCATCCACAATGTGCACCAGGGCAACAGGTTTAGCACAAATACATCGCTGCATAATCCACGCCTCTCTTTGGCTTTCATGTCAGAGTTCCTCTGCGCACACGCACGCTTTTAAAAAGACATATAAGGCCATTACCTTTCAGTACCTTCCGTTCTAATTTACCTCTCTCTTCCGTCCTGTGGCAATATATCTTCTACCCCTCAACACACACACACACACACACACACACACACTTCAAATACTGCTTCATCATGGTGACCCCCCACACACTGTGTCAGATTGACCCCAGGCTCCCTTCCTGTTCTTCCCCTCACCTCTCCATCACCTCCTTATACCTCTATTCTGCCAGTCCTTCCTTCTCCCCTAATTTACCTCCTCCCATTTTCACTCTCTCCTTCCTCACCCATTTCCTTCTCTTGCTCCGTACCTCCCTCTTCATCTTCCTTCATGTTCGCCCCCCCCCCCCCCCACCTCCTCTGCAACAGAGATGAGAAAAGCTGAGCGAGTGAGTTGGTAGAAGAAGAAAGGAGAGCGACGAGAAATGCTACCGTAGCGCTTTCCAATATCCCATAACGGTCTTTCTCTCACAGTATAGCGTGTAGTGTATAAACAAGCTACTTATTGGTGCATACATTGCTCATATAGATCTTTGCCTACAATACTCTTTAGGACATTTACATTGGAAAATTACAAATATTCCCAATCTTTTCTTGTCATTAATGGTGAGAAAAGTTAACATACAGTATATGTAAATAATCATTTAAACCATTAACCGATAATGTTAACCGAATCCAATTCTACAAGTAAAATGATGAGAAGCCCTATAAATTAGATTAAAACGTACAATAATAGTACTAGCTAGATATCCAGATGACAGTAGCCGAAAACTACGGGCGTGTCTCAAGCATGACGAGCATGACGCAATACGGATGTGCAGTATGTCGAGGTAGGATAATCCCATGGGTAGCATTGAATGTCAGAACATCGTGTGTCAGAATGGCTTCTGGAGTTCTGGAGATGAATCTGCATTGTGTTCAGATTGGAACAGCACCATAGCCTGCTCTCATATACTGTACATATATGTTCTCTGTATATCGTGGCCAAGATATACCACAAAGAATCTCTTGGTTTTCAGTAATCAGCTACACTCACAGATGTAATTATCCAGTCCAAACCACTACTCCCTGTTTAATTAACCGGCCGTTGAGTCCATTTTCATTAATGTAGGTAAATGAACGTGAAATCATATTGAACGCAGCCATTATTAGTGTTACTGTACTAATCTTCTTCAATAAGTGAATGTTCTGTCATTCTGTCACGCAAATTGGCCCAGGTATTTCAAGGCCAAGCCATTCTTATACACAGTGTACAGCACATGCATATTGTCTTTTAATATATGTTATTAGCATACTGTATGCAGGCCTGTTAGCATTTCTGTGTCAATATGCCTGTTACTCTGACATGTCTGTCAGTCTGTATACCAGTCAATATGTCTATGCCTGTTAGCATGTCTGTATTTGTTAGCCTGTCTGTAGGCACTGTTAACATGTATTTAATTGCCTGTCTGCAGGCAATGTTAGCATGTCTGTTGTTAGCCTGTCTGCTGGCACTGTTAGCATGTCTGGGGAAAAAAAGGGTGGCTCTGTGGTTAGCACTGTGTCCTCACAGCAACATAACCTGGCCATTCGCATGGTTTCCCCAACACCAAAAAGCATTTGAGCACTGACCTTGGCCAAGGTACTTAAATTGATGTTGGTTCCGGGGCAATGCACAATGTAATCAACTCTAGTTGATCAGAAAAGGATAAATAAATGGAAATGTGTTTTTTTTTTTTGTGTGCTTTTAAATGCACATTTTTGTTTTATAATATTTTAGTTACATGAATTGCTCTCATGTCTTTTTTTTTACATTACAATCATTACTGATCTACATGTATCAGTAATGATTGCTCACTATTGTTTTGTAAAGAAGAACAAAACGTCAAAAGCAAAAACAGCTATGCTAATTTCAGATATGCTAATCTCAGCTACTGTATGTTGCATCTGTGCTTCCCTTGTGTCTGAATCGACCATATGCCACTGAAATGCGTGCATGTAAACATGTGCCATTTCTCCTCCATCCTATCTGTATATCTATGAATCAGTTATGAGTCAAACCGGAATGTCTGTGCTCGTCTCCACAGTTTGAGTCTATCGTCTTTACAAGCATTCCTGCCTGCTGTTTACCACCACTTAACGCACTGATAATTACAGAGTGTGTGTGAGTTGTGTGTGTGTGTGTGTGTGTGTGAGAAAGAGAGAGAGCGAGAATGAGAGAGATATCGTAGAAAGAATAAAAACATAAATAGATACATGTAAAAGCGAGTTTTATCTGTTGGAATTGCGCTTGTGTCGTGAATATGAACATGCATGCATTTGTGTGTAGGCATGTGTGCATGCCTGTGTGTGTGTGTGTGTAGGCATGCGTGTGTGTGTGTGTGTGTGCGTGAGTGTGTATGTACATCCAAAGGGGTTGGCTGAGAGGTGAAGAGTGAAGGTAATAGCACCTATTAGCAGAAACCTTCAAAGACAAACTTGTTTTACAGACTGTCGGAACATCGTAATCCCCACAAGGCAAAGAAACGACCAGAGGAGGAACATAGAAATGGAGAGAAGCATTAACCACTTTATCTCACACCAGTTCCTTGTTAAAACTCAAATTTAAAAGCAAAAATAAATGTATATTGTTTGCTGGCAGTTTCCTTGTTTAACACTTAACAGGCTCATTAACCATGTTAGACAATTCCAAAAAACATCTCCCCAAACCTTTTCTAGAAGATACCCTCCGTGTGCATTGTCACCTTCCCCAGTGGTCACTGGTCACGTTGGGAAAAATGAAATGAACCCATAAGCCTAACATAGTTTATGTCTTGATCTACAGCATTTGGCGAAAGGCAATTTCAGTGCCCTGATCCATGAAGCTACTTTAGCCTACATACAAAGGGACTGCAAGCCCCAACCCTGGACTTTACACACCAGTGTTATCCAAGTCAATTGTTAACCAAAAGCGATCAATATTCTGTCACCCTCTCCAGAACACCTATTGACATCAGCAGTGTGTTTAGATTAAGTGTTTCCCCCCTCTCTCTTTCCTACTGCCCATCCTTTCATCAAGTGATCACCACTCCATTTCCCAGTAGACAGACGTTATCTGACCTTATCTGACCTGTGATCAGCAGAGATAGGCCATTTTGAACACACTCGCTCATGCTAAAAACAACAAATCACCTATTAATGACTCGCGCCTGGATCTGTTAGTGTTAGCTTGTAAGCTAGGAGTTAGTTTGTTGAGTCATTCTGGGGCCAGAGTGCTTGCAGTCCATTTACAGTGTTTTGATTAGCATTTTAGCTAGTGCTTATTTAGCTTTTAGAAAAGAAATCTCATGGCATGGATGTTGTGCAGGCTGATTCCATTAGCAGGTATCTTTTTCTGGCCTGCTTTTTATTTGTAGGCCTACCGTATAGTGTAAGGTATTATCAAGCATGTGCACATTAGAATGGCAACAATCATGAATGTCACATGACAAGATATATTGACTAATATTAAGGTTGGGTCACATTCTAAATGATTATAATACTGTTAGAGTTTAGCATTTAGTTCAGTAATAATCTTAACAATGTCTGTCTATTTCTATTTGTTTCGCCATGCTTTTGCATGGCTTGGTCTTTTCATCGTTTTAACAAATCTCAGTATACCGCATTGAGGTGTAAATTAAAATGAAAAGAATAGCAGCTGGAGCAGCTCCCAGTTTTCAGAGAGAGAGAGAGAGAGAGAGAGAGAGAGAGAGAGAGAGAGAGAGAGGCAGGGGATGTGTGTGATCCTCTGTAATTTGTCCAGGCCTCGCACTGAGCCTGTAATTACCTTCCCAACACTCACACACACACACACACACACACAAACACACATGCACACACACACACATACTTGAGGTTGACAGGAAATGTTACACTGTACCCCAGGAGATAACAGCAACACAACTGTTCATACATACGCACACACACTCACGCACGCACGTGCATACTAACACACACGCTCTCTCACACACACATTGGCACCTGACAAAGGGGTGAAAAATAGCTTTGCTGCTGTTTACCTACCAGAGTCCACTGACTGTCTCCTAATGCTGTTAATATTTAGTTAACGCACACATATGTACACACACGCACGCACGCACACACACACACACACACGCACACACACACACAACAAAAGAAAGATTATGAAATTACAAAGGTCTGCAATTTTGTATGAGAGAGATAAATGTGTGACCGGGGAATATCAAACAAAAGAAGACATATTCACATCAAATTGTGTGATGTGCTTATGGCTGTACGCTGCAGTTTGCAGTGTGACACACACACACATCAACACACGCACACAGTGAGTTTATTACGCTGTACATTCATGAATGGACACACACAAAACAATATGCTTCTAGTAATCTCTCTCTTTCTCTTCCAGTTTGTCCTTAGCTAAGCCTCTATCAGTACAGGAAGCCATAGACACCATACCCTGCCATCATTAATACCTGATTAATCACACACACACACACACACACAGACAGACCCACAACATAACAAGCCCATTACAAGCCGCACAATCACAGACACAAATCACACACCTTGGCACGAAGATGCACACTCACATAGACACGTTATGTGTGTGTGAAAAGGCACACACAACCTGCAGTGTTAACCCCGTGAGAGTGTGAGATGCACACGCACAAAACACTGGCATGTACAAACGCATACACAAGTGGCGTGCAAGCACAGACAATACATAAGAAGGACATACACACATACGTACTCACACATACGCACCCAAAAAACGCTAATTATAGGAACAGGACAAAACAAGGCCGAGTCACACCACGCGTTGATTCCTACCAAACCACAGCATGTCGTCATTAGCTATAGCAGAGAACATTGTCAACACACACACACACACACAGTGTGTTTTTGTTGACGTTATCTTACACAGTATCAGCCACAGAAAGCATACACACAGAATCGTACCGTACATGAAATCACGGGCACAGTGGCTGCCGCCTCAAAGGTGTATTTTTAGTCAGCAGAAGAATATGAACAGTGACTGACTAAGACCTGAGTAATCAATCACTGATGGCAACACAGAGGCATGCAACTTTATGGTCTTTGAGCAAGGTGGAACTGTTTACACTCACACCCACACACACATGCACACACGAGCACACACGAAACTAGAGAGCCTTTCAAATAGAAAGTATGGGCAAAGAGCAGGCTCTAAAACTGCCTGATAAAACATTTCAACAGGTTATGATAGCCTAACCACACATACATACACACCACGCACGCAAGCACGCACACACACACACACACATGCACACTTCTTGTACATGCCAAACGACATTCATTCAAACAAATAGTTTCGATCTAACAACCCCCTTTTCTCAGCTCAACATGGCAACCTGACCTGTGTATCATTACAGCTGGTAATATAGCTGCTAGGTGTGCCCTCATGACCTCAGACAGAAAGAGAGAGCGGGGGATAGAGAATACACTAACACTCGCAGCCCCAACGCTCTGTATCAAACACACACACACACACACACACACACACACACATACACCGACACATGCCACAGTGTAACCAAACTGTCACCACACACAGTGACCAAAGCCCGCTATTGTTACAATAACAAGGCAACAATGCGACTGTCAAGCAAACACACACACACACACATACGCAGACAGACTGGTGTTCGCTTTAAACAGCTGAAAGTACAAATTGATTCTAACTGGCTTCTGTAAGTGCGCTCACACACATACACAATGACTGGGAACACACAGTGTTTGAGAGACGATATGTCTAGCTCTATTACCTGCTCCTTGTGTGTTATGTGCTGAGTCAAGACTCATTTTACTGGAACAGTATGCTAGTTATGACAAAACACACAACTGGAAGACACTTAGTTATCACTTACACAATGTTTGACAGAATTTGTCAAATATGAATACGCATTCATGGGAGGGTCGAGGGGAGGTTGGGAGTGTCGCGCGAACATGAGGGAGGAGATGCCTAAGGAGAGAGTGATAAGACGTACCTATTCCAAACTGTGGTGCAAAGCGCAAGTCGGTTTTGCGGTGAAAAATCTCCGCCTCTGAAAAGCAGGCCTTAAGCTAATTTAATGCATTGTTTATGTGTGAATGCATTTGTTAAACGCAAATGTCATGTGCTTTGGTTGTGAAATACAACAATAACAGCTTCATGAATGCACCTGTGTCATGCGTCGTGTGTGTGTGTGTGTGTGGTTTTACAATACTACAGTATATAGGCATTTCCATGTAATGTCACTGGTTAGTTACAGTAGGCATAGTATGCTGTCAAATATTTGTATGTTTATTCCATAAATGTTTGTAATTGTTCAGCAGAAATGTACACAATCTAGACTGTACAGTACATGGAAATCCACGTTTCTGTAACCTCACACACACACACAAACACACACTCAAAACACACACAGTACACACACACACACACACATGCAAGCATGCACGCATGCACACACACACACACAGACACACACATACATGCATGCACACACACACACACAAGCAAACAACTAGTTTCATAGAATGACCTCAACATTCAAATATGGCCTATAGTTTTGCAGGCAGTTCAAACATGAAAGGATTTCCCTTTTTGAGACACACAGATCACACACTCCCGTACACAAATACTCCCGTTGGTAGGGTGCCAACTGGCGTCAATAGCCATCCAATCATTTCTAGATAATGTTATCACTTGCTCAGTCATTACACCCTGCTGTAGTATTCATTGGAACTCTGCCAATGCTGGTGGATGTGTGTGTGTGTGTGCGTGTGTGCGCATGTGTTTGCACATGTGGTGTGTATGTCTGTGTGTGCATTGCTGTACATGTGTTAGCGTGCGTGTGCATGCGTGTGTGTGTGTGTGCGTGCATTTGTGTGTGTGCGCGTGTTTGTGTGTGTGTGTGTGTGCGTGTGTATTATGGAGAGAAAAATGCTATAATTTGCTTGCCAATAAAATGTACTGCTGAGGTCATGCTAGTTAACGTATAACTTAGATACAAATACACTTTTTTATAAATGATGATGATGTGTATGTGTTACGTTGTTTTCAACGGTGCACAAGCGCTCAAACCCTCTCAGCTCGTTTCCTCGGCCTGTGTCTTCGTCTCAACTATATCCAGTTAGCGTTTCTGCTTACGCTTAGCATTGCAGTTTTCATATATTCACTCTCTCCTGCACACTTGCAACAGGGAGAATAACCAAAACACGTTCGTACACGAGGCACCCACAGTATCTATATCTACATTATTAATAAATGAGTACTGTATCTGTGACTAAATCTGAATATAATGATATGCATATGTATTTAAATAACTACACTTGTTTTCCACAGAACACATCTAGGACCAGATTCTAGGACTTGTGATGTTTGAGTGAGAGTGACAGAGAAGTTGTCAGTCTTTTAATTACACAACCTATAGGAATGTTAACATGTGTGTGTTAGCGTGTGTGCGTATGTTACTGTGTCGCTGCCCTGACCCGGCCCTGACCTTGTACCCACCCCTTTTGTGTTTGCCTTTTACACCGGTGTGTGTGTCTTTGTCGGTGTGTGTGTGAAACGCGAGGCGTCTCAGCTATCTCAGGCCGCCTGCCGTTAGCTAGCTCACCTGTTGCGCGGCGCGGACCCCAAAGCTAGCACAGTGGCAGCTGACAGGGTCAAAGTACGCCGAGCGACCGCCTGCAACATTTGTGCGTATTTGTGCTTGAGAGGCATTGTTATTCTTTCTTTTATCCATCTCTCAGCTCAGCTTATGTTTGGTAAGTCATTTTTATAGCATACCGTTTGAATCTCACACACATACACTCACACATACACACACATTTCTTTAACTCTCTCTAATTTGATCTTTTTAGCCTTCATATCCCTTACAATCTCTCTCTCTCTCTCTCTCTCTCTCTCTAATCATTATCTAACACAGTCGAGATCATCTTTCACTCCGCCTGTTCTCTACTTAGCACCACAGCACCTTCACTGTGTGCACTGCAGGCGCACGCACACACACCCACACCCACACATGCACACACAAACACACGCACACACACACATTAGCAGAAAGCTATACAAAACATCATACACAGGGTTCCTAATGCTATTAAACCTAATGCTAAATTATAATGTTAATATTTGGTTAGGGTTTTAGATCTTGTTCCCATCAGTTACTGTATATCAAATACAAATGTCTTTAGTTTGGCTGGATATATTCAGGGAAGAACATTCACATTACTCTAATATTTTATTGTGTCAGAACAAGTTTTTTCTTTTTCGTTTCAACAACCATCAAGTCTCTTGTGAACAACATAGCAGCCATCTACTGTATACTGTACCTGCTTCTCTACTGATATCAATGAACAATAGAAATGTAATGTTGTCATGGACATAAGAAAGAGAAAGGCTAGTTATTGTTACAGTAAGTAGAGAATATACATTAACATAACACAATGGCCTCTAGTAGGCTACACAGTTTGCATGTCTTATGTTTTCACAAGAAATTATAACATTGTAGCAATTCTCTAACAGTGAAGGCAGTATCCTTCAAATAGTACAAAATAACAAACTGAGGCTTGCCAGCTTTATGGACCAGTGAGTGAAAGTTGTAATCTAAAAAATGTTACTTTAACTTCCAGCACATTGTTGTAAAGCAGCTAATGTTACAGTTCAGTGACAAGTGTTTAAGCTAATTTAAGTTGTGTGTCTCATTCTCTTCTTAAAATGTGTAAGCTAATCGTTTTGTGTGTGCAGTGCCGGTGCAGTCAGTGCTGTGAAGCGGCAGGCCCTAGCGATGATGTCGTTTGTTAACAATTCGTTCAACATGAACAAACCTAATGACTCGGGGCTCGGGACACATGATTCCTTTGAGTGCAAACGGGTCTTCTGAGTCTCTGATTCCTTTAAAATGACGCCACCGCACAGATCGCCAAAGAAGCACACCAAACAACTAACTGCTGCACACTTAATGGGCTTACTGCACTCTATTTGAATCAGATGGCAGATTGACTGACACAAATGAGGGAAAAGATCTGGATATTTCAGTCTTTTGGTCATTGCTCATGTGATTACTACTACCGTTAGGGATAGGACTCAAAATAATCACAGGCTCTGAGTCTTTAGGTATCGAGCCTTTGATCATGCACCGGCTTGGGCAAGAGACAAGCAATGATTCTCCCACTGTCTGTAAGTTCATGTTTATCCTTAACGTTATTTGTTACTAATTGGCAATATTTTTGTAGCCTAGAACATAATTTATCATTATCAACATAAAGAAATAAATAAATAAATATCCACTGAATCCACTGAAAATAAAAATCCACTGAATCAAAAATGTATCAAATGTAAAATGTTGGAACTTGACCCAGCAACCTCAGTGTTACAAGCAAAACACTTAACCTACTGAGCTAATCAGATGTAATGTACCTGCAGCAATAACTAGTTTGAGGATCACTTCTTTCAATCATTGACATGACAGTGACACACTGACTCAAATGAATCAATGATTTGGAGCTGTGTTTCTTTGCTCAGGTGAAACAAGCTGAAGAAACATAGGGCCTCGTGTACATACGCTAGACAACACAGTATAAAATTGAGCACAGCCAAACCGCAGAGCGCGCACGCTGTGCCATCGCATTTGAACTTGGATGTACTTAAATTACTGTTCCGTAAGTTGCAGCGCCTGAATGCAGTGAAACAGCAGACTCAGAAAAAGAAAACAAGTTTACCGATCATGAACTAGACCTATTTATTAATAGGCTGCTTGTATGGTCAAACCTAGAGATAACGGGCCTAATTCTACCACAAAATAATTATGTTCGGGTGACTATAAAATGTAAATGATGGATGTGGAATAAACATTTATTTTAACAACACATAAGCAATCATCCTTCAGCACATCTCTTCATGGTCTGTCTTCATCTTGCGCTTTCTTTCCCTGCTAATTGAAACGTGCTAACTGGGATCACTGGGAGCTGCTCCTTGCGTCGCAGCTTTCACACATTCAACAACGGAATGGGTAATCTCTCGTTACGCATCTCCTCCCATTTTTTTGCACGACACTCCCAATCTCCCCTTGCCTCACCAGACCAGGCTTCATTCAAATTTTTGGAAAGCCTCAGAATCATTTTGAATGTGTCCGAGTAGCAACTGAACTTTCTTATCAGTGTCGTGTTTATAGCTATACGGGCGTGGTTTTCCAGTCAGTGTCGTGTTTATAGCTATATGGGCGTGGTTTAGATGTGCCGACCATGGTGCCGACAGCGAAAATGACCAGATGGTTCATTCAATCAACTGCCAAGTATTTGTTTCAATGTACGGCTCCCCAGATAGACTTGTGACAACAATTCCTCTGGCATGTCAGGATAAACCTCCCCTCGACCCTCCCATGAATGCATATGCATGAATTGGAAAGCGCAACTTGCGAAAATGTATTCCTTCGGCAGGCAAAATAGCGTTTTAGCCACGTGCGTGCTGTTCGTACATACAATGCCATGTTTTTAGGCACAAAGTTTGACGAAATGACGCATAAAACGGGCGCAACACGTTAGTGCATGAGGCCCATAGACTCAGAGGAACTAAAAGACTAAAAGGATTTGTTCGTTACACTGATTGAGATTCAAATCTGTAGCCTACTTGCGTCCACTCTCTGAGGGATAAAGGGGAAAGGTGATCAGTGGCTTATTTGCATGGCGAAAAGGCACCAAAACGGACTGATCTGAATAAGGCTCTACAATCATGGTTACCAGGGAACTGTTAGCATGTGAAAAAGTTGTATAATTTGTCTCCTTTAACAAAAGTTACGTTAAGTTGCTTAAATCAGATTAAGCAACATTATGTGATCATCAATTTGAGTTTATGATAATTAGTTCTTATCACAAGTAGTCTATAGATTAAACAATGCTTCTGAGCATATGCTAAGAGTCAAGTTGGCTGAGATACTGTACACACAACACACAGGGACATGTAGACACATAAAGAGAGACAAAGAAGAGTGCACAGTTTGTGTGACCCCTGACAGTGTCTCTATTCCTATCTCGTGGCAAAGGTCAGAGTTGACATTGGTCTCCATTGCACTTTTACAGGCAGTATAATAAACTGAATACACAACTCAAGGTGAGGTGTGTGTGTGTGTGTGTGCGTGTGCGTGCGCGTGCGTGTGTGTGTGTGTGTGTGTGGAAAAGAGCAAGATACAAAGCAATAAAAGACAGAATATAGAAATTATGATTAAATATACTGCAATATTGTTTATAATTTTAGGCATAACATTCATTAATTTCATTCATTCATATTTGTACAGAAAGATATGCCGATACCAGACTTCAAATGAATTTGACGAATGGTTCAAATTCATACAGTCGGATTGTCAGAATGTCTGACAATTTCAATTTGACTCTCAAATTCCATTGACAGACAGAAATGTCCCCAGTGACAAAAACTACTAGGCTATACATAAACATGCAGGATGGCTGGACCAGTGACAAAGAAAATGAGAGGAGGGACGAATGTATTTTAAACCCAGAGAAAGAGATAGAGATTGGGGGCAGTGATGGGGTGAAGGAAATTCTTTGCGTTCCAGTCTTTCTTTTAGTTCCAGTCTTTCTTTTAAAGTGTGAAGAACAGTGGGCAGACATGCACACGCACACACACACACACTGACAAACTGTCTGAGAAGCAGCTGCTGTAGGAATTGCCACTCCTATGATGTAGATGAACTGGCCATTGTGTGTGTGTGTGTGTGTGTTAGTCCATTGTGTACATTTTAAGATATTCATAATTTAAGATACATTTTGAAATGTTTGTTCAAATTAAAGTTTTTGCAACATTTTATTAACATGTTAAAACCATTTCAAATAAATAATATTTTAATAAATAACATTTAAATTATACATTCCGGTACAGTGGGAATTATTCTGCAGGAACTATTATTATAGTTAATTAATGTTAGCAACTTTATGACATTTCCCAAGCATGATGTTTAACTTTTGGGTTAAACTTTTATATTTTTAGTGTAGTAAACTTTGACACTTTCTTGTAGCTAGTGAATAATTGACAATGTTTCCAACCATAAATTGTGTGAGCCAATGTACAGTATCAGGGGCAGTACATGTGTATGTGACAGACCCAATAAAATCTACCTAAAAAAGTATAATGCATATATGTGATATTAATATTCATAATCTGTCTACTCACAACTTTATATCTGGGAGACATATATGGTGAGGTGTGTGTGTGTGTGTGTGTGTGTGTGTGCGTGTGTGCGTGTGTGTGTGTGTGCCCACTTTGATATTTGTGTCTCACTAGAAGCTTAAATGTCCAAGCCATCCGACCATGGACAACTGACCGAACCATCCATGTGTCAGCAACAACCGTGTGTCTGATGGCGATAATGCATGTGTGTGTTGGTCAGAGGAGAGAGAGAGAGAGAGAGAGAGAGAGAGAGAGAGAGAGAGAGAGAGAGAGAGAGAGAGAGAGCGCACATTATCTGGTCAACACACTAATGCAAAACACACATACACACACACACACACACAGACCCTATTCCATAAGAAGGGAATGGTGTTTGTCACAAGGATGATATGTGTCTCACATATATCAGCTGTCACTTACAGAAGGTCACACACACACACACACGCACACACACACGGACACACACACACAGGCCGACTCAGGGCAGAGTAAAAACTACTTTATTCTTCTGCAAACATATAACTTTAGAAATGTT
>JAODUH010000884.1:0-13277 GCA_027564835.1 Typhlichthys subterraneus
CTGTCTCTCTCTCTCTCTCTCTCTCTCTCTCTCTCTCTCTCTCTCTCTCTCTCTCTCTCTCTCTCTCTCTCTCGCTTGATGTGTCTCTCTCTTCTTTCTGCATGTGTGCATGTTTAAAAGCAGTCAGTTATGTAATGCGATGTCAATGCCAGACAAAAAAAAACAGCAGTCCAGCTGTGGAGGAGAGACAGGCCATTGGCTTCAGGTAGGGAATAGCAAAAGCATTTCTTGGGAAGGAAGACCTTGAGGTTTTCAAAGATGGAAACGGTGAATAGAAATAGAAATGTTCACAGTACTATTTCTATTCTCTCCTCAACGCAGATATCAGCAAACAACTTGAACATCTGGTGTCGTTTAATCTAACAAGGTAATGGAGCCCTGCAGGGATTTTTCCAAGCAGAGAATGGGATAACTTTTAGTATTTCATGTGTATAGCTATTGTGTATTATATGTATATTAAGTAATACCGTTAAATATAGTATTTGCAATTATGTATAATAAAATAAAATATTGAATGATTTTCAAGGAGACTGCGGTAGTGTTAAAGATATACTAAGTAATATTTTACCTCAATCCTAACCTGACCCTATTGATGTAATGATACCTTGTTAATGGCCTCTCCAAATTACTTTCCATTTTACTTTGTTATATAAACTTTTCAGGCTTTTGAGCAGTGGACCATGATATCTGTCTGAGCAGTGAGAGGATTGAGCCGGAGAGCGGCACTCCAATCACCGCAGTGGGGATGTTTTTGTTCAGATTCAGATCTCTGGCTGAAGAACAACGTGGATTTAGTTTGAGAAAAAAAGGCAAGTATGTTCTAGGACACAAGCACTTTTAAGATGACGTGTAAATCGTCATTACACTCCGTGTAGATATATACACATTATGCTATTGGCTGTTAGAAAAACATGGCTAAATTACGCGCTGTTGTCATGATAAAATGTTGATAACATTAGTGAAATGCAGGAGTACTTGAATAGCACTCGGGCGTGGCCAGTAATTAAGTGCATTTTACAGATTATGTGGCGAGACAAAACTGTAAAGCTCAGATTGATGCAAGAGCACGTGTGCCATATTTCATGGACCCATGTGTTAAAATAAATAAAAAAGATGGATAAATGTGTGCCCATCAGAGCGCCACTGTGTGGTCAGTTTGAATGTGCAGATGGTGACTCCTGAGGGTTCTGAATATGTGTGCAGAGTTTTGTCAGCTAAACATTTATGACTGATTTGCAAACGGTGTGTGTCAGACCAGGGTCATTTGTTAGTTTCAAGCAGCCTTGTTGTTTAGTTGATTAGTTAAGTGTTTACTATTGCGGATTCATAGATACCACATACAGTATAATGTTTCACAAACCTCCAGAATTGGATACCTGTGCCTTATTAATAGAAAGGCACATATTGCCTTTCTATGAATAAGGCACAGGTATATTGATGTAAATCTTTGGATTCTATCTGAATTTCAATGGGCATTTGATCATAATATTCAAGGCATGACAGCCATATCAATTATTATAAATGTCCCTTACCTATCCTTAGAAAGACTTAAACTTTCAAAAGCAAACAATATCAAGGATGAAGCGGGCGAAGAAGACACCAGCATTAACGCTGACCCCTCTAAATGAACTCTATCATGGGTGTAAAATGGATTGCATTTATATAGCACTTTTCTAACCTTCCGGTCACTCAAGGCACTGTACAGTATTGCCTCACATTCACCCGTTCACACACCAATGGCGATTGCTGCCATGCAAGGTGCGGCCAACCACCGGGAGCAGTTAGGGTTAGATGTCTTGCTCAAGGACACCTGGTGAGGAGTTAGCCGGATCGACCCAGCAACTCTTGATCACCTGTTGCCCCGCTCTACTCACTGCGCCACTGCGTATTGTTTGTGCATAGTTTAAAAAGTAGTCTGTCGGAAGACAAAGTACATAGTGCAAATTTGAGACCGCTAGGAATGTCAATTGATAAAAAGTAGTAACAGAATTAACCCCACTACGAAAAAACTGTTACGTGAGTAACATTTTGTGAAACCTGAAGGCCTGAGGTGTTTATGGTGTGAATTATGATCGCTCCCTGTTTTGTTTATTAAAAAGTTAGGAGGAATACTCTGAACACATTTCACGGTGACATTTTGTGATATGCTATACGCTATGGGAGAAAATGCCGAAGAGGGCAGTAGAATTTATTGACTGAATTTCACAGTTATAAACGGGCCTTTTACTAGTGACATAAGGAAAATAATCTGGTCTCTGCTGAGGTAGCGGAGATCTGTAAATGTGTCCTGTGTATTGCCAAGTATTGGTGAACAATTACATTGAATAAAGTCCCAAGCAGAAGCCTAGATCTTATGATCAATACTGCATTTAGTGTTGTTGAAGGTGATTAAAGTATTCAATGTGCACGAATAGTGAGCGTCCTTTAAAAGGAATGAAACCTGACTCACAGAAAAACAGTTGGTTATAGGCCTAGCAAAACACATATTTATTGTGTCGAGGATGTGGTTGCAGTGGATGTGTATTTACTGTTAGGCCGTTTATATAACTCTTCGTGTTCTTTGGTTGCACTGTTCTGTTCTGCTCTGTGTTAGGCCTACTGGGAGATCTCCGGATGACTTATCGTCTCTGGAGAGAAGTCCCGTACAACGAGACCACCCTCTATGCTAACGTTAGCACAGTGTTTCCCAAACAATCCATATTTCACGGAGCACACACACACAAACGTACTCCGGGGCTTGAGCAGACTGTGGTGCTATAAAATGAAAAATACAGCTGTGTTATTTACCAAAAATGGTAATTGAAAAAAAAATAGAATTGGTAATTATTCTTCAAAATGCTTCTGAAATTAGCCTGCTAAAAAAGCCAGCATGAATTCCATGCTGGTCCAGGCTGGTTCATACTGGTTAGTGTTGGTGTAGTGCTGGTCCAGGCTGGTTCATACTGGTTAGTGTTGGTGTAGTGCTGGTCCAGGTTGGTTCATACTGGTTAGTGTTGGTGTAGTGCTGGTCCAGGCTGGTTCATACTGGTTAGTGCTGAACATACCTTGTGGTGGTGGATTTTTAGTAGGGTAGTAAGAAAAAAAATGAATTTTTGTTGTTCTTCTCGTAATGCAATGTCCTGAAAAATTACTCTTAAATAATTCCCTCTCAAGAAAGATAATTTACCAGTGTTCCTTAATTTATGTGCTACAACAAACGAGTTAAATGGAGTGTGCCTCAATCTCTTATCAAAAGAGTAGCACTGTACATCCTTAGATATTTTTACAGTATTAATGTTAATTGCCAACAGGAGAGGTTTCGGGTTAAAGATAGTGTGTGTCTCTATCCATTTCCATTATAATCTATAGATCTTGACAAATGAGGTCCAGGTCAAAAATTGGCCAGAATTCCCCTTTAATTAAGTCTTGCATTATGCAGGTTTGGGCTCACAGCATATCTGCATAAGACAGAACAGGCTGCCCGTACTTTGGTTAAAGCCCCCTTTCAGACAAAGGAATGGCAAACGTTGAAAGCCAACAGACTGAGCTGAAAAACTCTCATTATATGCATTATTCCCTTGATATTACTTTCCCAGCAGTGAGATTAAAAGCAGAAAAAAAAGGAATGCATTTTTGACATATTTTCATATTTTTTTCCCCTTCTCCTGCCACCCTGTGTCAGTGTACATTAAACCCAGTGCCCTTTGCAGACATATAAGGGAAGGTGCTGGCTTCACCCCAATAATTATGCTAATGAAATAGATGGAAGAGGTATGTCCCACCATGGGAGCGGGCAAGTAAGAAATAGCATGATGTAGCCATAGAGTATGTGACCCTATAAGCTACATCACAATGTAAATTAGCGGTGATGTACCTTAAGTAAACATGTGATGCGGTGACAAGTGTATATATAGGTTTACAAGCAGAACAAGAAAGTCCATATGTACGGTGAGTGCCCCATAAACCTGAATGCCTGAATGTGTATCCAGGAGGACGTGCCTTGTGATAAATACCTGAGCGTGCCTGTTACCACGGCACCGTGTGGCGTGACCCAGTTCACATTAAAAGACTGCTCAGCTGTCTGTTTGGAGCCGGGCGCATTCCCTTTAATGAAGGAGAACGAGAGGCGTTTTGTTGTCTGTTCTTCAAGCCTTCTGCCTCTGAGGTCGTGCAAACACCTCCGATGTGCCCACGCCCTTCTATGGATCTCCTGCGCTCACAAACACACGCACACACATGCGCGCTTTACCGTCACTATCTGCTGGTGTGGTCAGGTTCTCCAGGCTGCAATCAATACACAGGAGATGGTTAAGATTATAAAACACTTTCTTCAAAAACTCATTAATGCGGTCAGTTGCTCTGCTAATTTATATCGGCTAATAAATGAATAGAAAAGTGCTCTGTCCTTGCTGTTAAACATTGCGGTGGCGGGGTAGAGGCGATAGATTTGTTATAGCCGGGGAGATCGTGGCGTAATGAAAGACTAGAGCTTGTGTCAGCAGCTGGACACGGCTGGTAGTTAATTTTCGCTCGGCCTTCAACGCGGCCCGCTGTGGTTGCTTTGATGCCCTTGTCAAAAGGAGCATATCTCCGAAGGAATGACCTGATGCCCCGCCATAATCCCCGTGTTTTCACAGTCCAAGTGCGGCAAACATTTGTATTCCTCAACGCCCCCGCTGTGCATCTCCCGCCGCTAAGCTCTCCTCGGCAAAAAATGCGGCAAAGTTTACGGCATGAAAGCAAAGATGTTGTGTTTTTAGCCTAAATTCTTCTCTTTTCCGTCGTGAGAGAGATGATACTGGAGAATATTGCCTGAGGATGTTTCATATCCCATAGCCCTGGCGGCACACTGTCTTTCTTTAGTTTCTCAAGGTTTTTCTTTTTTTAAAAGCACACTCAAACGTTTTTTTCTTTCTCCCCCATAACTTGTTCTCTCCCCCTTCGCCTCACCTTTGGTTTTTGGCTTTTCCACCACCAAATTTCTATCGGCAGTGTCTCTGTTTATTAATGAATACATTGTGTTTATTTATTGTTATTGTTATTGCAGGCCTCTCTGTCGATCCAGCAGGTCTCCTGAGGGGAGTGTGGACAAGCTGCTCGGTGAACTCTCCTCCGAAGCGTGCGAGCTGCCCGGGCGCCACAATGGGATGTTGCTGACATGATGGCTGAATGCGTAATGTCCCCCGTTGTTTACACAGATGCAGCACTCGTCAGCTGACAGCCCGTTGGCTGTTGGGCAGGAGGTCTTCATGTAACAATGACTTGATCAAGTCAGTGAGCACATTCGCTGACTAGATTGGGGTTAAACCTGCAGGGCCGCTCTTGCGTGCGTTTGCGTTCTTAATCTGTGTGCGCACATTACATTATATGCCTCACGGCGTTTGTGATTTGATTATGTTATTAATCGTGTTTTTTAATTAATTTTTAATTAATTTTTTAAATGTTTTTTCCCATTTGTGAGTAGCCTATCCCTTCTGATTTGGGTTCGTTATGAAAACATTTTTATGAATTTGGAAACTCTGGAAATTCTCCTCGCTACTCCACATATGCTACCAAGTGCCTACCTACGCTAACACCTGCATCTTCCACTACAAACATTGAATTTGTTTTACTGTTAGGCCTAACTCTAAAGTGTAAGCAAAGATATAGGAATAATAATAATAAAGAAGCATTGTAATGTAGGCTATTTCAATGGAAGATAAAATTCCAGTCTATGTCACCAACGGCATTTTGCTGTGGAGGCTTACGTAGGCAGCGGCCAGATTGCTAAATAGACAATGCATGGCCTGATACAAAGTCAATTTACCATAAAACAGTTAACTGACTGAATAACTGAATAAATATTGTGGCCTCAGATTGATCTCAGGTACTTGGGAATTCATGTAATATACTCAAAATGCCCATTAGCGCCCCCAGAGAGAAATAATTGGCAATATTATGATGAAATCTGTGGACCTCCCATTAACTTGCAAGGAATGCTGTGTTGTTCTAGTCTGCATACAATTTAAATTGTCCCCCCCCCCCCCCAAAAAAGGAAAAAGATCAAACGCGGAAATTCCATCAGTTGAGCCGTCTCTGCTTTCAATCTCTAGTTCATCCCAGCTCTGAGCCTGATACCACCCATTGCACAACGTTGACAAATGCTAAAACGTAGTCAAGGAGTGACTTGACTACGTGACTAGTGAGGGGAGGGGCTGAGAGGGGGCCTCATTAACATAAATTTATTTTGATGCACCAAAAGGCGCATACTTTTAGAAGGCAGCCAGGACCTTATAAACGGATGTGAGGTATAGAGACATGTTCAACCCTATAAAACACGATTTTTGTCAAAATGGGAATTTTTGTCAATATTGAAGCATTGTACCCAGCATTGATATGTCTCATTATAATCCAGTCTTAATACTTAGAATACAGCTCAAAAACAAACATAAAGAGCATTTTATATAGGACTTTTCTAACCTTCCAGCCACTCACAGGCCCTATATCGTATAGCCTCACATTGACCCATTCATTCACACACTGATGGTGGTGTCAGCCATGCCAGATGACACCTGACCAGGAGCAGGTGTGGTTACTGTAGGTGTCTTGCTCAAGGACACCTTGACACTTAGTGAGGAGTTAGCAGGGGTTGAACCAGCAACTTCTTGATTGCCCCACTCTACCCCAGTTTTACGTTTATTTGAAATAGGCAATTTAATACTGTAACTTTATTCATCTTTTTTTTCTGCCTGTATTCAACCATAACTTTGTATCTGTAATTTATAAGGATCGCTCAATTCAAAATGCGGATGTAACTCAGATCCCGTGTTAGAAGCGGGCGCTCTCGCGTGGATGCTAAAATCCGTATGACCCGTGTGTCTGTAGAGCGTCTTTGAAGTGTCGGAGAGTGAGGTTTTACGTAAGCTACTGCATAGCGCTACCTGCTGGCCAACATTCTACATACACAGTATACTGTATACAGTACTGTACAGAATATATATAGTAGGTGTATGTTGTCAAGGATTGCATGTGGGAGGCTGTACAGACATGTTGCATACGCATTCCTCTGATTGGTGCACAGTTTTGTGCTTGTATCTAAGCCTCTCGATTGAGAGCAAACATTTTCTTTTTTTTTAAATAAAGTTTCCCGTTGAGACAGAAAGAAGATTAGCGGTTTTACAGTCTAGTTTTTTTCCAATGAGGCAGTTTGACCCGGAGATTTAAGCAGGTGCAACAGAAGTGCTTTGCTGAGCGAAAGCCAAGTGACTTTAAGTGAGCCCCGAAGGCTTACATTAGTTCTGCTTATATGCCAGACGTTTGTGTCAGCAGCGCGCTGGAAAACGTGATTCAGTTACTTGTGAGTGGATGAGCCTGGCTCGCTCTCGCTCGCTCTCTCTCGCTCTCTCTCTCTCTCTCTCTCTCTCTCTCTCTCTCTCTCTCTCTCTCTCGAAGTCCACGCAGGTGGGGCTGGCAGTGGTGTCTAAGCTGCAGAGCTGGTGTCAGGGGACTTGCTTCCAATGCAATTATTCACCGCTGCAGAATGAGTCCTGAAAGCATAGCATACGTTCAGTAACCGCTCCCATCGCTCTCGCCTCTTCTAGTTGTAATTTAGAAATTTGCCCAGGATTTTCCTAAGCAAAAGAATAAACAAAAAGAAAATCCCAAATCTCCGACTACAACCCTCCTCCAGGTATACACGCACCAAGTTATGAGCTGTACAAGCACTCCGGGACCCACTGAGCTGAACGTTATTGTGATTTCCCAACCCCTGATGAATAATCAATATAAACATTTCTTGATTTTCTTTTTGGCGGGGTTCGGGATATGCTAACTGTCCTTCCAATGTAAGTCGTCAAAGGTTTCCTGAAACGCTGCTTGTTTCTCTGTTGCCTCATTATAATCCTTTGTGTGTCCACTGTGAATGGCTGCCAATGATTATGCAAATGCCTCGTCGCTGAGCAGCATGGGTAATTATCACAGTGGCGAACGAGGCTTTGGATATTCTCTCAGTGCTTTAGAGGGAACCATGGCACAGGGACATTTAGCGTGTGTGTGTGTGTGTGTGTGTGTTACAGTGCGCGTGCATGTTTAGCACGTGTGTGTGTGTTACAGTATGCGTGCATGTGTCAGCTGGGTCAAGGCAACGTGCACTGAATCCATGGTTCCACTCAAAAGAACCCTTCCCCCCCACACTGGGCCTTGTTTACTGAGTTTGCTTATCCCCTGAAGAAATTAGTCCTTCCGCACAGGCAACGGATTTGGTGAGTTTCAATTAGTCTACTACTGTGTTTGATGAATGGTACATTTTTGGCCCTGCATGTACAGTACAAGGGCAATTAGAATAACTTGTATTGCCTCCCCCTTTTCCGCCATCTTTTAAAACGCAATGTGCAGTAGCTCGTGACTTATGATGTGCCCCGCGGTGACCTGCGTTAAAAACCAGGTTATGGACCTAGCGTAGCGTTCTTTCATCCAGTCCTAATTGATGCCATGGCATATTCCTATCATGGCCCAAACAGAGAGACAGCATCCGTATTCACTCAGGCACTGTTGAGGGAAGCAAGGAGGGCCTCCAGTGAGCTGGTGGGGTCCTGGCAATAGACCCCAGCGTGACCGCTGGAGGCATTAAGTAACTCATTAGTGTGTGGGTCATGGAGAGGAAGAGTGCCACTGGCATGAAGACGACTGTGGCTGCAATAGGTAGTAACGTTATTTACATACTTAAAGGTATAGTAAGTCATTCTTGAGAACGCTTGCTAAATTCAAAGTTAAATCAAAACAAAAACACCTCTACCTTCAATGCCATAATATCCTGCCCAAGGTGCTCCACCAAACAGGTTTGACTAGCAATTGTATACATGCAGTTTAAATGACCAGTTGAAAGTTCAGTTATTGCTCTCTTCCCGTTCATTTCAGTCTTCCTAATAACTGCCCGGAGGCATTTCAAAGATGGCTGCCGAGTGGAAAGCCTCGCTTCTAAGGGCTTTGCCCACAATGTCCGACAGTGAGGCCAGCTTCGGCAGCTTCCCCACCTACACCTACCGACCATATCCTGAATCCCCCGGAGCATCACAAGCCAGGCTCCACGGACCCGTGTTTCCTTTTATCGGTACTGACGTGGTGCAATCTGTCTCCATAGTGGAGCCAGGGTACCTTGCATAATACGTAAGGTCACAGGGTGGTGGAAGTACACGGGGCATATACCAACTGCTAGCCTGATTAACCAGACCCAATATTCACATGGTGAATAAGGTCTGGTGTTAATAGTCTTTGCCTCTTACTGGACGTAGACCTCTGGTTCATTTTGACACTGGACAGTGCTGAACCAATCAACATTGCTACAACAGTTTTTAGGGCCTCGTCTAGCTCTACTGCCATTACGAAACAGGCTTGATTTCAACCGCATCTCACCAACCCACCCTGATTGGGTGGCTGTGAAAACACAAATTCGACCAGGGTTTCCAGACTGTAATCTCAGTGAAAACTAATTTAGCTGAGAGAAATAGTGGGGCGGAGCCAGACTAGCTGTGTGCTGTTTCACCAGGGTCTCCAGTGGTCGGCTCTGGCACGGTGGCAGCTGAGAGATAACTTTTGGAAGGAACTTCACCAGGAAGAAGACCTGGAAAAGCGGCCCTCAGAAATTGCATTTTGTACCCAATCTCGTTTTATTGTTTTTGGAGAACAATGGCATGTCAACTGAGCAATCCAAACAAAAGGATGAAAGCAGAAAAACCCCAGGCGCTCACAGACACACACATGGTAGAGTATATCGTCATAGTGGCGGACAGAAACACAACATAAATCATCAGCTGAGGAACACTGCTTTCCACTCTCCAAAAAATAAAAAATAAATAAAACTCTGTTTGTCAGCGTAGTCAGCAAAACTTCCTAGAGTTCCTGTCACGCTGCCAGACACACCGAGCGAACTGGCGGAAAAAGGCCAAAGCTCGGAAATGTGCATCTGGGAGGCTATGACACTCCACCCTCTTCCTCCGCATTCCTAATAAGATTAGGCGAGAACAGTTAATGTAATAATCCTGCTACAATGCACAGTATAATGCTCCAATCAATATCAATAAAACAGGCCTGTCTTCCCTTCTGAAGTTTGTGCCAAAAAGACAAAACTCATCCGGCCACTGTTTGCTCCTTCTCAACCGCACTGGATTCATCCAGCAATGGGCGTGCCACGTGCGCCAATAGTTTGGGTGAATGGGATGCTATGGAACAAGGTTGAGACCAAGTTATACATTTGATTACTAACAAGAAACCTATATATAGAAAAGTGACCTCTTTGAACCCCTTTGAGCATTTGGGTCCAGAACCCAGGTTTGAGAAACACAGACTGAATCCACAAGGTAATACGTTCATGTTTTTATAATAATGCCTGTGTAGCACCATATGTGACCATCTTATTGTCTATTTAAAATCCCCAAATAACATAGAAACTGGTTTTGAGACATCTGTTGCAGCTAAGCATATTTATTGTTTTTATTATGTTTATTACTTCAATTGAACGTCAGGGTAGTGATATTTGTGCCTTTGCTGGCTATACTGTATTATTTTCTCTGTCATCTCATGTCCGTCCGTCTGGGAAGCAGAACTCATGGACTAGGGAGGCAACATGGCAGTCACGCGGAAAGAGTCCCGCTCTGCTAACAGCGGGTCGCGGGGCCGCGAGATACATAATTAAGGTCTCCGTTACAGACCTCACAGAGGGAGGAAATGGCAGGGGCAGAGGAAGACGTCTGTAGTGAAAAGACAAAGCAGCCGTTTGGCTTTCGGCCGGCACGCCTCGCCAGGTGTCTCACACTGTAGGGAGACGTTTTACACACGGACGAGAAAATCAACAGTTGTCGTTCCTTTTATCCTGCTTTTTTATTTTCCTCCCCCTCACACGGTGGGCCCAGTGGACAGCACTGTGGCCTCACAGCAAGAAGGTCCCGGGTTCCAACCCCGGTCATCCCCGCCTTTCTGTGTGGAGTTTGCATGTTCTCCCCGTGTCTGCATGGGTTTCCTCCGGGTGCTCCGGTTTCCCCCACTCTCTAAAAACATGTCAGGTTCACCCTCCAGCCAGTGCCAGCTGACCAGTGACACTGGCTCCAATCTGGAGTCGGTCTCCGGGCGCTGCACAGCGGCTGCCCACTGCTCCCTTATTGGATGGGTTAAACGCAGAGTATGAATTTCACAACATGTATGTGTATGTGACAATTAAAGCACCTTTGCATGTACTGTATTTCATTTTTGCTGTTTTCACTCTCGGCCCTTGTCTCATTTGTGAAGGCAGTTGGGCTCTGAAAGGCACACATCATTACCTGGCCATCATCGCCATCAACTGACTTGTGTGTGAGATCAGACTGACAATACTAATTGTGATGTCAGATAATAGCGAAGATGTGTTCACTTAGCTGACGACGGCTACATTTCGGTGGCTGGAGATGTAGGCAGCATCATAATCAATGTGGGTACACAAGGACCATCCCCCAGGGGTAGACAAGGGAAAGGGGACAGTTGAGGAAAAAAAATAGAAAAAATATTCACATTGACCAATATAAGCAGCCAATAGCTAATATCTACACTTAGGATTAGGGTACCAAACCATATTTTGCTTTACAGTTATGAAAACAATTGATATAACATGAAGATTACTTTCATTTTTCTTGTTTTTACCAAATAGCTAGTGCCTATACTTTCGTACATAAATGATGCAATTGTGTGAATATAGGGATTCAATACACATATTGTACATGGTAACATTGGAGGGATCATGTATGTGATTCGTAGATATGCCCTTTCTCAGTCAAAAAGACCATTTGTTGACGGATCATTGGCTGGAGGTCTGTTCCATTTATCGCACCGCTGGAGGGATCAATGTGGCATTTAGTTAATGAGGAATAACCTGGAATAATGGCGGTCCGCTTTGCTGAACACACAAGAGCAGTGCCTGCTTGGAATGTTCCATAAGCGCTTATTATGTTGCATTACACTGCTCATGTTATCAATTAGCAACAACGCATTCCTTAAACAACATTGTTATGTCGAGCGAAGCCTATTTTTATTTTGGCATTTGACAGTGAATCTGTAATCAATATTATGCTTGAAAAACAGCATGTTTTTCTGCTTGCTGGTGAAACTTTAAATCACGTATGCAGGCTGTATTAAAGCCACTATAGACAAATGTGCATTCAATTAAAATTGTAATTTTGCACTGAGCCGAGATTCTAGGTTGTCTAATACAGCACATAGTGAAGTATGGTGCAATTGCTGTTTAGCCTTTTCAGGTTAGCAATAGATTAACTACTGTATGATAAAATCTTTAGTAACTACATTTTAAGAGTTCAGTTGGCCATATTTTAATATTGTGTTACCTTTTTGGAAGAAATGTCTTTTTATTCAGTGACACACAGCCTTTTCATTGTAATAAAGGTGAAATGAGTGAACCCATATGGAAACTTAATAAATATTGCTGTTTTAAATAGCTAATTGATACTTTTGGTATGGACTTGGAGGTTTTGAATCTGAACTCTTCAATGAATTGTGTAAACACTATATAATATATTATGTAAATATCTTATTTGAGTTCGTTTTAGCAAAAAATACTGTAAAAACACAAATCCAGATTCTAGGCTACTGTGTGTCAGTCTGTCAATCATGAGATATTATTAATGCCAGCGCCAACTTCAATATTGAAGTTACAGAGGTACACTGAAGTGTGTAGCTATATTTTATATTTGTTTTACAGTATATATGTACACAAAGACAACATTTATTGCACAGGGCACCAATTTGTTTGCAGATTTCACCCACTAATTAATGGTGGCAAAGGCTTTTTTTTTTGTTCCCCCACAATTGTCCTTTTTTTTAATGCAATCTTTATTTTTCCTCTGGCTGACAATGGGGAGATGGCGGTTGAAACAGTGGTCGGCTAAATATGGGCCTTTCATCCGACTTAACGCTACAAATGGACCTCATTGTCTTGTGAGAAATTCGATTTTCTGCCATTCGCCCGGTACACTGTGTCCCTCTCTGGGGCCTGGCGTCAACCAACGGGACCCTTATCAACGACACTCAGGGTGTGGAATTGTGGAATTGCGTTTGGATCTGCCTCAGAAGAAAAATAAAAAAGTACAAGGGTGGGGGAAACAGAGGAAGACAATGAGAGGACAGAACAAAGGAAGGCACCACCACCCCATTCCTCTGTTAATAAGACACAATAAATAACCCCCTTTTAAAAAGGGATGATTACTCAAGAACCCCACTTGCCCAAGAGCTGTGTAACTGTTCTGGGCTTAAAATACAGGAGTCTGCGGTCAGGCCCCAAC
>JAODUH010000885.1:0-13276 GCA_027564835.1 Typhlichthys subterraneus
TCTATGTGCGAGAGGAAAATGGAAGCGTCCGCTAGTGTTCCTTTAAGACAGAGTGACAGCGCTCGAACACAGCAGATCAGTGGAGCTGCATGCTTTGTGTTTGCACGTGTTGTACAATGGTGGGCCCGAAACTAAAGCAGCTCCGCTATTTTTCTCCACTTCAATGGATCCATTGTCCGCGTGTAGCGCTTTCACTGTCCCGCAATGTTTTCGTTGACGCTTTGTACCAATGCATGTCGCGCTGCATCTAGCAGAGTGCTAACGCTAACATTGTTAGCTTCTGCTCGCCTGGTATTTACCGCGTCACGGGCTATAAACTGAGTCAAATAAATCTGCTACAGACATATCAGTTGATGTTTTAGGGTAGGTACAAACAAACACACACCATGCCACATATTTGTCTTCTTCTTTTGGTTTCAGGATTACTAAGCGCGTTCGCAGCTCATTGCTGCCTCTCATAGTCCATTGACTATTTTTTCAGATCGGAGCATAGATCTAGGTATATTTTTCCGAGTTGACAATACATTTAGCAAATCGACGTATTTACGTAACCGGTGACGTCGGTTACGTCAACTAATCGTCCCAGCACTAGTCCACGTAGAAGCATAAATAGGCCGTTAGTGTCACTTTTCCTTTAGTGTCATGTGTGATACCGCCAGGAGAAGCTAAGGACTCCTCAGTTCACCTGTCGCTGTACTCCCTCTCAATGGCAAAGCGCTGGAACGCCCCCATGGGGTCTGAGCCGGTACTGAGGATGAAGATCAGCGGGGTGGAGCAGGACATGTTGCTGTAGAGGGTGGGCAGGTCCACCGGGGGGGTCTCCACAAACTGCTGGCCCAGGTTGATGATCACAAACTCTGTCACAGCAAACACCACCTGCACATGTACAGAGTTGAGTGAGAGCCATGCTGGGGCAGGCTGGAGATGGCACATCACACCCAATACACCCGTACCTTCTCCTCCATGAAGCTCTTGATAAGGACCAGTTTCTGGAAGGTTCCCAGCTTTTCACTCCACTGACCTATATGTCCATTGTCCCTTTCACTCTCTTCACTGGCTGGCTCATAGCCCTCCCAGCTCTCTGGGTTGAGGGCTACCTCCAGACCGCCTACACAAGCATATAGAGAATACTTCCCTTTGCAACATCATGCTCTCCTTACATGTGTACGCTTCATTGCATCATTGTACCTTACAGTATATTGTCAACACAGACCAAAACAGCAATGCTACAGTGCATTCCTCTTAATGACCAGCAACAATGATCTAGCCACCAGCAGCTTCACTGTAGCTCTTACTTTGGAAGACATTTATGTTATGTGTGTACTGTACATAATCAATCAACTGTTCCTTCCTGAAAGGTCTTAATGAAGGCACGGCACGTTTCACTAGCTGCTGCTGCTGCTGCTGGCTTGATATACTCTTACCTAGTTTGATAGGGATGTGGGTACTGGTGAGGCTGTGGCTGAGGCCCTTGAAGCAGGGCAGGCTAGCCTCCAGCTCACAGGCGGTCTTCCACAAGGTCTCACTAAGCCACGGTATGTTTGGACGCTCAGTGCCCTTCTGCATGGAGGGAGGGAGGGATAGATGGTGGGAGCAATGGATAGATGGCATCCCATGAAGACAGAGAGAAGGTTGCAATTGTTTGGTAGCCCATAGAGACACATATAAAGGCTCCTGGCTTATCAGTAGTTTATAGCCAACCAGCTAACATGTTTCTCCTTATCAGTATCAGAACCCCTGAATGTTGACATGACATGCTTATGGGCAAGTTACTCAGGAATAGTAATAAATTACTATTTACTTATTACTCCTTCAAAAAGTTTACTTTACTTATTACTGGGTATTACAAATAATTAGTTACTTTACTTGCTACATTACTATATTACTTTCACAATCACTACCCTGCCTCGCCCCTTCTGAAAAATGACAACCTGTGTAGCCAGCTCATTTTAGAACGGAATCCTCTTTATTGGAACAATAATGAACCTTGGGATTCAACAATCAGCCAAAATGAAAACATTGCAGCCTCTCAAACCAGATGACTGACAGGTTGGTTCAATTAGCCTACCCTAGGTTTGCTAGGACCAGAAAAATAATAAAGGCACGTCTTCATAAGATGTCAGGAGGGGAAATCTCATTCTTGTAATACCGTTTTAGAAAAGGTAATTACTAAAAAAAGTAGTATTACTGAAAAAAGTAACAGTATTACAGTAACTTGTAACTACTAACGTAGTTACTGCATAATGACATCTTCCTTTATTATTTATTATTAAACCTCAGGACAGATGAACTGACTGATTTATACTGTAGTATAATAAACTGATATCTCATCCCTCTCATTCCCTACACCAGGAGTGGGCAATCCTGGTCTTGGAGGACCCCTGTCCTGTCCTGCCATGTTTTAGATGTCTCCCTGCTCCAACACACCTGATTCAAATGACTGGGTTGTTAGACCTACACAGCAGACATGCACTGCTGTGAAACCCTGCACACTGAAGAATAACATGAAGCGTGACATCCACACACACATGCACTGTAACTGGGCTGCTATGGGCTGCGTGTGCTCACCTCGCTATCGGAGGGGGGCGCCCCCTGGAGGAAGCGGTACCACTCTATGTCGGAGACCTCCCCGCGCTGCCTCATGATCTCCACACACAGCAGGAAGCTGAAGATGGCCTTGTGCTGCTCAAAGAGGCCCCGCGACACGTTGGTGTAGGAAGCCAGCAGCGTCTGCTTCAGCAGGGTCTGCAGACGCTGCTCCAGAACGCTGCTCTGCGCCGACGCCTCGATGGTGGAGTTGAACATCTGATGGGGAGGGGGGGGCACAGTGAGTAAGGCTGTCTGTCTGTCCAGGCTATGCTGCTGGGGTCAATGGGACGGAGATACGTCCACACCGCAGGGGAGACAGAGGCAGCCACCTGTTTAAAGTACTTGAGGGAGAACTGGTACATGGTGTCGATCTCAGAGAGGCCAGCGATCACAAAGTACATGACGGAGCCCCTAGTGGCCACCACGCGGTATCGCTCCCTGGCTTCATTGATCCTGATCTCGGTGGACTCCGCCTCCTGAAGTCGAAGCTTAACGCTCTCAGATTTCACCTGGGCAAAGACAGAAGGACCATAGACAGTCAGGGTAGTAAGGACATAAAAAAAACGCAGTGTACAGTATGTGAATCATACTGTACACTGCATCATTTTGTCATGGCATTTGCACAGAATGCATTTAGTAACTACTTCTCAAAATGCGTTCATTGTTTTCCCATTCAAACTCAACAACTACCAACACTAAATGTATTTGCAGGTAATCATACATGCACGTTTAAATATGAAATACTCATTTACATACATGTTCAAAAGCTATACAAACCGAAAGTGGACCAGAACAGTAAGTGAGGTGACCGCTCCCTGACTCCCTGAGTATAAGAGTAAAACCATAAAACCACAGCAGCAGCACCCCCCAGTAGAGTGGGTCCAGACCCACCTTTGAGTCCTGCAGGGTCTGGACCAGCTCAGTGTTGTCCAGGATGTTGCCCTGGGAGCTGAAGAGCAGCTTCAGGATGCGGTCCTCGATGTCCTTCAGCTGGTTGCGGTCGGCGTTGATCTGCACGATGAGCTTGTTCCTCTGCTCCTCCAGGTCTGGACGATCCAGACGCACCACGTCACTGGAGGAGGGACACACATGTCACATGGGCGTGTGTGTGTGTGTGTGCGTGCGGGTGTGTGTGCGTGTGTGTGTGTGTGTGTGTGTGTACCTCAGAAGTTGGTCTTCCAAGCCAGATTTAGTCACAGTAAAGTTGATGATGGTCACTTTAATACACACCTGGCACATCATCAACAGGAAGATAATTAGAAACAGATATGCATATCTCACCCAGAGAGAACCCCTAGCCCTAAGGCATGTGGACCACCTATCAGCTGTCATTCTCTCCCTAGCATGCCTGATCAAAGCTGAGACCATCACACAGTAGGGATGTTCCTAGCAACTAATTTACCAGTCGTTTAAACGAAAATTTGAACATAGACTAGCCGACTAGTCTAAAAGTAAGAAAACACTCAGAAAACAGTCTAAATGTATCACAGTCTAGTATAAGGCTAAATATGTGCATGTCGGTCTCTACCTACAGTACCTACACTCTCATTAGCTGCTATGTCCGAGTATGGCTCACTACTGGTAGGCTTTCCCTCTCTCCTCATTTCTAATCACGCACATCCCTACCAATCAGTAGGATGAGGTCCTACAGTGAATGTGGTCCCAGCACTGTTCAGAACTAGAGTGGCCCTAGAGCAGCCTATACACTACACCAGTGTGTCTCTGGACCCCCCAACCGTAAACACCACCTGTCCTGTGTGTGTGTGTGTGCGTTTGCGTGCACCTCAGGCAGGTAGTGTGGGTTGGCCATCTTGGTGGTCATGTAGAACCTGAAGTCCTTGTTATAGTCGATGTCTGAGTCGCCGAGGCGGATGAGTGTGCGTCCACCCGCCACGTAGGTCTGCTTCAGCAGGACAGGCTCCAGAGCAGGGTCCAGGGTCTCCTTCACCTACACACACACACAGGACAGTGTTGGCTGAGGATGCTACACTAAAGCATACAAGCATACTCGTGAGCTCCTGTATCTGTACTGTGTGTGTGTGCGTGTGTGTGTCCACTGTACCTCCTCCAGCAGCACGGGCATGCCCATGCTGATGGCGTTCTCCAGTGTGTGGAGGAAGTCTTTATCTGCTAGCTTGATCACCTTCAGACCGTGCTGGGCCTCCTTGGAGCGGATCCACTGGTTGGCCTGAGGAAGGGGGAGGGGCAGTGTTAGTGTGCACTGATTGACACTGCACTCTGTGTGTGTATGTGTGTGCAGGGTTGAGAAGTAACTGATTACAAAAAAGTGTAGATGTAATCCATTACATTACCAGCTAAAATATTGTAATCAGATTGCTGGTATTTAAAATCAAAATGCTCATTCCATTTAGATTTAAAAGGGATGTTTGCAGAAGAAAAATGCATAAAACAATTGGCAAAAAAAAGTCCTACTTTTATCTGACTTGCTGAGCAAAATACACAGTCACAAAAATACATACAAAGACATGGTGTGCCAATGGAGTACATTGTATTGTATGGCGTTTTAAAAACAATTTTTTAGGTGAAGTAATCCAAAAGTAACACAAAGTAATCCGATTATGTTACAAAATGTAGGTAATCAAAAAATTACGTTACTAATGATCATTTTAGTCTGTTAACTAGTAACTGTAATGGACTACATTTAAAAAGCAACCTAGCCAACCCTGTGTGTGTGTGTGTGTGTGTGTGTGTGTGTGTGTGTGCAGTGTGCACTACAACATGACACTCAGTCACAGCAGAGCCACAGTTTAGCCCCAGAGGGGCCGCAGCTGGATTAGCCCCATCAGACTCATGATCTCACTGGCTGCTTCACCTGGTCCTGTGGGTCGATCATGAGTGGCCAGCGGTGGCCGCGGGTCACCAGGATGCCATTCTCCATGGACACAGCGTCCCGGGGCAGCCCCTCAAGGCTCCACTGGCGCATGACATAGGGGTCGCCCAGGATGTTGGTCAGACTGAAGCCAGCGCTGATGGGAATGGCCAGATCCTCACAGCGGGAGATCCACTGGTCAATTAGCTGGGAGACGCACGCACACAAGCATGCACGCACGCACACACACACACACAGAAAACTAGATGTAAATAACTAAATAAATGAGAAATCGATGGTGGTGCTCTGGGTGCGCATGGTTAAAGCCGTGGCACGTGCCATTAACAGTTCTCAAACACAATGGAGAATCCAGCTAGCTATGTAAGGCAGAAGGGCTCATGGAAATATAGTTTTTACGCAGAACTACTGTGACGTTTCTCAAGACACAGCCAGACCAGACACATACGTGTGTTGTAACTTTTCCATTTAGATGCACAGTGTACCTCTTTCATGCCACACTATGTGCCTTATCACATGCTACACATGACCTGATAAGCCAGAGTGGATCTAGGGCCTGATAAAGGGGCTCACAGCTGGCTGCCAGTGAAGAGCACACCTACCATCTGTCTGTACTCAGAGGTGAAGGCGCCGTAATACGCCACGCATGCAGCTGCGATGAAGACGTTGCCCACTACGTTGTTGATCTCCTGCTCAAAGAGGCCCACGCTCTCCTCCCAGCGCACCTGCTCATCAGCCAGGGATGACGTCAGCTTGTTTGCTGTGCTCAGTCGAGTCTTCGTCAGCTCGGTGGTCATTTCTTGGAGAGGGAGTGGTGGCAAGACATGGTAGCAGGGTAAAGGCTATAACACTTAATACCTTTAATACATTAACACTGTAATTTAAACATGCATTAGACATAGCCCGGCTCTGCACCACTAATGCTGTCAGCTCAATTTTAGAGATAATTTAGCGTTCACACAGCCACTCTGGATGGTGGAACAATCAGTGACCAGTGGGGGTGGTCATTATCATTGTTTCTAATGGTGGTAAAGCTAAATGAAGTGATACAAACAGTTGTAGCAACGCAGATAAAGGCTGTCCAGTAGTTTCACATTAACATGAGGTCTACGCTCATGAGGATGTAAACAATGTGAACAATCATCAATGTAGCGTGTGTGCAGGTGAATGTCGGTTACACCAGGCTAATAAAGCCATGGCACATGGCCATAAAGCAACGTTTAAAAGACCTAGTCCATGTTCATAAGTGTAACAGGCCGTCCTACCCAGCTCCGCCTTCTCAGCCATACTCTGGTCATACTGTCTCTTAAGGGCACCGATCTCCTCATCCACCTCTTGCAGGTTAGCCTGCTTCTTCTGCAGTTCTGCCATGGTCTCTGCTAGCTCAGCCTGCATCAGCAGACACAGAGGGATGTGAATCTAGTACTCACGTTTTAAAAAACACAATTATGAATCATTCTAAATTAACATTGTGCTTTGTGCATATTGCAACCCCCTAAGATCGTGCTAACTATGACCACTTTCAAACCACTTACGTTATGTAATTGCCACTTCCACTCAGAAATATGTAAATGGTACTGTAAGCTAATTAAAGTACAGTATGTTCTAGAATTATCTGGTAGAATAGCAGTCCTTTTAAAATAACATACAATATACTTATTGCTACTGTAATGGGTGTGTATTTATGTGCAGACACTAACCTGTGCATCATCCACGATTTTTTTCTTAGGGAGGACCTCCTTGAGAGCAATGGAGTAATCGTTCATGGCGAGGACCCACATACACATGGACTTACAGGCTTTAGATACCTTTGCCACCTGACAACACAAATGATTCACAAACATAAAGATTAGCATTGATATAATGTATAACAGCCCATACTGACATTAGGGATAACCTACTCCTTTTGGACACTGGATGTTATTGGCTAAATGTAGCATTAAGCATAGCATCTGAACTCTCACCTACTGAACTCTCACCTACTGTACATTATGACATTAGGTTATTAGTGTTATAAAAGTTTGCTAATTTGTACAAGTGGCATCTACTAACTCACAGCATAATTTAAGCCTATGCTATAGATCACAGGCAGGTGATGCTTTAGTTGTTTTTTTATAGAATAATAAATTAATTACTGCTGGGGGTCTGGGGGTACACCCCAGAAATTTTTCAAATTTTAAAAATAATTTCCTTCCATTAGCCTAGACTTTGGTTAATACAAATTAATGAATTGATAAGGCATCAATCAATTGAATAGATAAACCTAGCTGTTACTCTTAATATCTCAATGTTAGTCTAAAGCTATAGTAAAACATCTATGTTAAATGTGTTAAATAGGCTACACCAACATTGTGTTGTTGAACAGTGCATACAACGAATGACAAGCAAAGCCTATGTTTACGTATCGACAAAGCACTGTAGGGTAGTTCTATTTTGTCTGCGTTGTAATAGGCTATAACTGTCACGATTCGCTGCCGCTCTGACACCAGACAGCTCCGGGCCGCCGGTACAGCGCCAGACAGCGCCGCCGCCACGTCATCGGCAACATAATGCACTCACGTGCAGAAGTCTCACCTCCACTTCCTGGGCGGGGGTTTAAGAAGCTCTCCACCATAACACCTGTCGCCAGTTCGTTGTTTCCCACTCGGATGAACGTACCAGCACCTTCAACGCTACTCTTCGTCGCAGCCCCCGTCGACGACATCTTCTCATCGCCTGACAGCGTCACCTGCCTTCTCCTTGCCCGGCAGCCCCGACGGACCTCCCACCGCCTGTCGGTGCATCGCCGCAGCCCCGCCAACAACGCCCTCTCCTCGTCGGGCCGGATCGCCTGTCTTCTCTTCGCCAGACGCAAGTAAACCGGCTAGCCGGCAGCGCAAGTAACACCACCTTTTCCCCAACGTTTGTTTACCTCACCTGTTCTTATAAATAAACCCTGTTTTATTTGCACCCACCATCTCCTGCCTCTGTGTCCTGCACTTGGGTCTCCGCCCCTCCAAAGGCCATACCTTGACAATAACTCCACATGGGGAGAAATGCCTCACGATAAAGTCCTTGTTTCTTGGTATTTGGGCTTTATGCGACATAGGCTACAACAATAGCAATTTAGCAAACATCAGGATCTCTCCATGTTGATGTCTGGAGCTTGGAAGTAGACTACGTTCCTGTTCCTGGAGGCATCTTGAATAAAAATTCCAGTTCATATAGCACCTAACCGGAAGCGATGAGTTCCGTTTTAGAGAATGTGAAAGTTGGTTCCGCATAACCCCTATTTTATACTTGTTTTGTGATCTTCTAATTGTTTTAAAAAACACAGAGGAGTTACAGTTCAATAACTAAGTAGAATTTTATCTATTTTCCCCTCTATGAAGTAAAATTCAAACAAACCTTAGCGGGTATGAAATCTGGGTTTTTGATATATTTCTGTATCTTCTGTAGGATCTGAGGCTTGATGTTGTCTTTGTCATACACTTTCAGATCCCTCAGGAAGTTGGTGTCGCTCAGCATCTGTTTGATAGAGGCCCAGTCTATTCTGGTGGGAGAAAAATTGTGGAAAGAAAGCAAAAATGAATGGAGACAGCTGAATGCTGAGTGAAGCATTTTAAGTGGCTTCTGAGGGACCAGCACAGTAGACAATAGTCAGGAGGAACATTTCCAGCAACACAAAGTGCAGAATTCATCTTACTGTAGCATTCACGTGTGATTTATGAAACCATTTGTATCTTGCCAAATAAGCATAAGAATGAACCACCTTTGTCCTGGCCGGTTAATGGCAGCCTTAATACAGGCTACTATATAGTTGATTTATAATAGCCTATTTAAATAGCCTGCGCTGACCACTACGGCTATGGGCATACAGTATAGGCTATTTTCTGTCTGCATCGGATGATCAAATAATACTGTTAATGTGCAGAACATGGCAGGCCATAGCACCTTTCTTACTTTTCTCTTTATTTAGATAGCTTATTTATTTATTTTAATTATGTATTTCCCCGTGACTTGACTTCGGATAAGCGGGAGAAGATGGATGATGGATGGATGGATGAAGATAGTTTATTTATTGCTTCATTTTAATGATGTTTCTTCGGCCTAAATCAGATAAATGGTGCTTAGCCTTTAAAAAATTAGAACCTGAAAGGTCTATTGCACGAATATCTTTGTAGCCTAGGCCTACTTAATTTTCAGTTTTGCCAAACATAACTATTAATAACACTTCACATTAGCCTACATGTTAGAAGAAATTAATGAGGTCGTGGCTCTGTAGCTGGCTAGATTATCAGTGTCGGATCATAAAATAATAACTCCCTGTTAACCTGTGCTACATACAGTACGCAGAACAGGCCAACATGATGTTGCAGGCTATAGGCTTCCTCCCGCTGACTACACTGCTCTTAAGAAATATTAATATTTTGCCATCATATATGTAAATTAATGTATAGTTATGCTTAATAGTCTGTCAGAAGCAGCCTATGGTCAAAAACCAACTCACAGATAACTATCTGCCACCTCCACTATGCTGCACCGCAAGTATAGACGACTCGAAAAAGTTGAGATTTGACCATTGGCAAATCTATCCAGATTGGTAAAAGCCGACCTTTGCGTGGAGATGATCGTACGCAAGGTTTCTGTCGTACGCAAGTTTCATAAAAGTGGGCCTACTGTATGTGTACGTAGGAGTATTCGACCTAATTGAGGCACACTGACTTTAAGTTGAGCAGAATGGCAACGGCCTCCATGACGGTCACGACCATAGTGGGAGGATTGGCGAACGCTTTGATCTCAGAGATGTCATTCTTGTTCAGGGCTTCTAGGGCCTTGTTGGCATCTTCCAGGGACTCCATGGCACCCTGGAGGTCTGCGTCTGCATCAGCGGCTATGGCCTGGGTTTTTTCTGCCTTCACCTTAACCATGTCTTCATCCGCCTTCACTTTATTACGCACCTACAATTTGTAATACATAGGGAGGAACGTCATCTCTGTAGAAACTGACACACAAGCATAGTGGTATGAGCACGTATGTCCTCCACACACACACACACAAACAAAACTATGTTGACCTTGTCAGCTCTTTGCTGGTCGACAGCCAGTCTCTCCATGAGCGCCTTAACATCGATGGACTTCTGTTCGAGAACTGGCTCTGAGGCCGACAGCTCCACCCTCATCTCTTCCACCAGGATGTTGGTCTCCAACAGCTTGGTCAGGCCATTCTTCACACGATCTTTGGCCTACACACACACAGCACACCATCTCACAGCCTCCTAGACCACCTCTGCTGACCACAGGTAATCACTAGTGTTGGGTCAGCCAATGGTTGGCACAGGTGTGCCACAGGACACTAAACAAGATACGCAAACCATCCAGGTAACACAAACGTATACGGCAAACACACCTCTGCATTTGACCTTTTCACACATTGTTCCTGCTAAATTACCTGCATGAACATGCAGGCACAGCTAGTGATTTTCTCTATTCACACACGCAGCTCCATCCAGGAACATTTACCTCTTGTGCCTGTTCATACATGCCGTGGTTAATCCGGCATAGTACAATAGCCTGGACAGTCCAGCAGAGGACAGTAGCTAATGCAACACTTTACATGCTGCCAGTCACTGTAAACAAATACAAGTTTTCAGGAGACTTACTCTGTTGTCAGCTGTAGGTTATTTATAGATCCTGTTAGTGCAAAAGCTCTGCTGATACTGTATGTGCAATTTCTATCGCTTTCAAATAGTATACAAACGTTTTAGCTGTGTTCTAAATATGCATAATAATTTAAAACAAAATTACAACAAATCTATTCATTAGAGCAATATTGTTCAATATTGAAACAGACCGTTGATAGAATTTCTCCATTGGCTAGAAAAACCAGTAAATGTATTTAAAGTACATTAGATACAAATATGCAGGCTAATGTTCAAGGCATATCAAATATTGGTTGTGATTGGTTTGCCCACTCCACGTGAACACTTCTCGCATCAGACTTAAGTGCATGTCCCTAAATTGGTTCTGCTTTCGTTCAAATCTCAGCCATTTTCCATGGAATGTTACTCGGTTACGAGGTGGGAAATTGAGGGAGCATATAAACATGTTTATCGACCTCTGTTCCTGTTTACACATGACCCTATGCAGGAATGGTCCCTGTAAAATGCAGGGTTACACAGCATGTGTAAATAGGGCTTTAGGGGTTTAGGGTTTGGATAAATAGCTGGAACTAAGCCTGTCACGAGCCTGTCCAAGAAATAACCGCGATCAACAATATTATAGTTTTTTTAAGGGCAAACAAGAAAAGACACGGGTGGAATGACTATATAGGGCTAATCCAAGCAAATGACGTATTGATGTGCCCTACACCAGCGACCATGATTTTGTCCAGACGGAGCAGTAACATAATAGAGTATTTTAGGATGAAAGTGACGCAGTTCATATGTTTGGGAGTTCGTAGACTATGTGGGTAAGCAGTGTGCCTTATAAAGCGAATCAACATTTTTATCATTAAGAAACAGCAAAATGTCAATTTACTATAATCATTTCAGGCTTCAGCGACATATTCCATATTTTCTGTAGACCGGTAGATATTTTAACCAGCAGCAAAATTATGAGGCGAGTTCAGAATTGGCTAATGTTCATGGCGAATGTTTGCTTTGACCTTGAATGTTGAAATTTTTGTGTAAACATTTTTGTGTAAACATAACATATTAGATTGAAACTGTCACCCTTCGTCCAGTGTCAATGTGTGTTCGTTGAGAACACACATTGACATTGAAACCTCTTCAGTTTGCTGCGAACTCAAGCAAACAGAAAAATTTTGCCAATTCTAAACGCACCTCTGTTCCGCTATTGTCATGTGACATGAATTATTCGTTGTGATTGGTTACACTAGTATCATTACTAGGCAAAGTAGGTAGCCTACAAACAAAGCGAATAAAACAAATGCTGTATTTTTGCATTTATTCTTCTGGATGTAGTTAGCTATAATTATGCAGTCGTCAGGAAAAACAACTTTACTTAAACAATTCAATATCCATTGGCCTTGAGGACCATATATCAGCTGTCGCTGTCTGCTGTGTGTGTGTGAGCGAGAGAGAGAGATAGAAACGAGCACGAGAGAAAAGCACAGGAGCAGCGCAGCACTTAACTTATGTGTTAAGTCAGCAACACGCATGTAAATACAGTATCGCGGTCAGAAAAATGATCCAGGTCATTTTCATATATCACACAATAAGGCAATATAGTGATTATCGCGACAGGCCTAGCAGGAACCAAACTTCACTATAAGTGGCATGTTCAGAGAAAGAAGACTCAAACAAATGCGAATGAACAAAAGGCTCTAGTGAACACACATGACATATGTTTGGTAGTGGTGGTGGTCAACCTTACAGTCATCAGCTGCTCTCTCTTCTCACTCAGCATGGAAAGGTAGAGGTTGATCAGCTCCAGGTAGGACGTGGGCGTGGTGTAGTAACGGCGTCTCAGCTCTGAGTAGAACCTGTCGGCCATGTCGGAGACGCTGATGTGGACCTCCACGCACATGGTCGACATGCTGCACTTGAGCTCATCGCTGCCAAAGTCCACACCCTGGAAGAAGGTCTCAGACACGGAGAGCAGCGCCTCTCGTGGCCACTGGGGGCAGGGAACATATGATACTGCACGTTTTAATAAGAATGTGGAGAGGTCATTTGTAAGATATAGTAGTAGTGTCAATTTGTTTTTATTTTGCATAGCCTACATTGCACACCTTCCCAACTCTGCCTCTTTGCCACTCTGCCTTCTAGGCAGAGTGGCAAAGAAAAAGCCATATCTGAGACTGACCAATAAAAGGAAAAGATTACGATGGGCAAAA
>JAODUH010000886.1:0-13275 GCA_027564835.1 Typhlichthys subterraneus
TACAAATGAAAGGGTATGTTTTTGCAAGGAAAAAAAGGGGAAAAAGGCCTAGGGATGTCTAGTTCATAAGAGGTTAACAAATACAGTACTGAAACATAGGCTGTTTATAAGCAAATCAGAAGTAGACTTAAATCACATTAAATGTGTATGACTGAAATGTGCATTTTACTGTTGGCTACACTCTAGACAAACAGAAACCAACTATTTTAAACAGACTAGCATGAGGCAAGATAAGTCAATGCTTAAAGTTAGCAAGCAGGCTAGTTGCAGAACACATGCAAATACAGTCAAATATACATACTGATATTTCCATAATACATCTAAAGTTAAACATAGCCATATATTTACATTAGCTACTACTTACAGACAAATGATCTCCAAGGCAAAGCGTTACAAATGAAACCGAAGAGCAGCATTACGTCTCGACGGCACCTTTCTTAACTAGCTCTTTTACGACAGACTGCCTACTTCTATTTACTCTTGCGGCCACTAGGCGGCAGTGCAGTACCTACTTAACAAAGAAAACATTACTAAAAGGCCGCCACTCCCCGTCTGGTATATGGATAATGTACCACTAAACAATTAACACAACATGATTAGCATCCCTCAGCTAAGATTGTTCTGAAAGGAGAACAACAATATCAGAAACTGGCCGCAGATGCACTTTAGCTGTCGTGTGATAAACAGTTCTTACTTCTACCTTGCGAACCTTCATGTCTTTGCTCTGAAAGGTGTTGACAACAAGCCCAACAGGCCAATCGTTTCGGTGTGCTTGGCCACCCTTAAGTAAAACAACATCCCCAACTCTGACATTTGGCCTCTCATCTGTCCACTTCCTGCGACTTTGGAGAGTGGAGAGGTACTCACCTCTCCATCTTTTCTAGAAAGTGTCTGCAAGACACTGAACTTGCTTCCACTGTTTTACATGAAGCACAGCTGTGTCAAACTGTCCCGAGGGGACTGATAAGACACTCATCTTCTGTGTGAGAAACGTAGCTGGAGTGAGAACAGCTGGCATATCTGGGCACGTAGAGACTGGTACCAAGGGTCTTGCATTCATTATGGCCATAACCTCAGCCATCAAAGAGTTAGTCGAATGGGTCCGGCTGAAAGTAGCATAGCGTCCAGGATATGCCTGGCCTGGCCACGCCTATCATTCTTTCCCATACACCACCCATGTGGGATGAATGTGGGGGGTTAAATATCCATGTGCATCCGTATTCCTGAAGGTAATTTCTCACTGCTGGATCACCAGTGTCGATCTCCAACTCTCTACAAGCGCCAACAAAATTCGTTCCTCTATCGGAGCGAAGCAGTTTAGTGGGCCCACGGATTGAGAAAAAACGTCTCAGTGCATTGATGAAACTGGATGTAGTCATGGACTCTACCAGCTCGATATGCACAGCTCTGGTAGACATACATGTAAAGAGGACAGCCCAACGTTTGCTGTCTGCACTACCACCCCTGGTGCGACGTGTCATGATGGTCCATGGCCAAAAACATCCAACCCCACATGGGTAAATGGAGGTTCTGGAGTCAGTCTGTCTGCTGGTAGGTCTGTCATCTTCTGAGACTCCAACCCACCTCTGAGCCTACGGCAGATGACATACTGTGAATGACTGCAGACACCAGGTGTTTACTTCCAATAATCAAATATCCAGCTGCTCGGACAGGTCCCTCTGTTATGTGAGGTCCCTGGTGGGCCACTTTTTCATGATATTATCTCACAAGCAGAGTGGCAATGTGGTGGTTGTGAGGGATTATGAGCGGGTGCTTTTCTTCCTCTGACAATACTGCCTTTGATATACGACCTCCGATTCTTAAGAGGCCTTCATCCCCTATGCGTGGGTTAAGCTTTTTAAGTGAGCCGTGCTTAGGGAGAGTCTGGCCTGCTTTAAGGTATGTGCATTCCTCGTTATATCTTTCTTTTTGAACAGAGCCAATAATCACTGTTTTAGCTTGTGTGAGCTCACTAATGGTGCAAGGATTATTGTACCTTTTCCATCCTTTGCATTGGGTATTAACTAAGGTAACTTTCACAGATTTGGCAACGTGAATGAGATGGACTACAGTTTGAGTGTCTTCCAACTGGAAAAACCCTCAAAGCGATGTGAGCCCAGCTGCGGTTCCGACACCTTCGTTACCAGGGTTGTGACGATGGGTCGGATTTCCCTGTCGTTCTCAGGCCTCACCAGAACAAATGTGTCCGTCTCCACCACCTCTTCTGTGTTGCGGGAAATGGCGGGCCCAAAAACCAAGTGGTATACTGTAAGAGATTTGCTTGGATAGGTCTGGTGGCTATATCTGCTGGGTTTAGCTCTGTCGAGACATAGCTCCATTGATCAGGATGTGCTGATTTATGAATGCGAGTGACCCTGTTAGCAACATACATGTAGAACCTTTGAGTGGTGTTGTATATGTAACCTAGAACTATCCTGCTGTCTGTATATAACTTAACAGCACACACATCCAAATCCATCTCATCTCTAATCAGCTCGTACATTTCAACCGCTAGCACAGCAGCACAAAGCTCCAGGCGTGGGACTGTGTGGGCAGGACGTGGGGCTAGTTTAGACTTCGCCATTATAAATCCAGTGTGACATAGCCCATCCACGTCAATAGCCCCTAAGTAGGCCACAGCTCATATAGCTGATGTGGAGGCATCTGAAAAGATGTGAAGTTCTCGTCTCTGTGTTGAGGTTAGAGAGACTGGGATGTAACACGTCTGAATCTGCAGATTTTCCAGAGCTTTCAATGATTCTTTCCAAAGAGTCTGTTACGACCTCAATACCTAACTGGTGCTGAAGAATAACATAAATCACCAAACCCAGAATAGACAGCCACAGAATATTTATTAACAAAGGTTCACTACAACAAATAGACAGGGGACCTGGCATAAATAATCAAACAAAAAGGAAACCACAGAGCCAACCTCGCAATGGGACGTCGGAGTCTGTAGTCTCCCTTAAACTACCAAAACAACGAAAATACTAAACTGTTAAATAAAGCCGCGAAAAGCAAAACTACCAGGTTCCCCTTTAACTGAAACAATAACACACACAAGCCCATAAACTGCTGCTCTTCCCCAGTCAGAGAACCAGATTGTAGTCCGGGAGCTCCTCAAATAGCTGGTCCCCAGGTGTAACGAATTCGTAATCACTGGCTCCTCCTTGGCTCCCTGGAACAGGTAACAGAACAGACAAACCTCAGCTTCACATCAGTAAGAAGGATGTGGCCGTGATAAGTTCAAACTACTTCTTTATCTGTGGGCAGTGGTGCATCCCATTCACTATGTTCAACTGATAGTTCCCTGACCATTGCTTTTCCCTGTATTGTTATTAGTGCCACAAAGCCGAGAGGGTCAAACAAACTATTGACTGTGGACAACATGCCTCTGCGAGTAAATGGCTTTTTCTCAGATGTCACCTGGAATGAAAAGCTGTCCGTTTTCAGATTCCAGGAGAGGCCCAAGCTCTGCTGGAGAGGAAGAGGATCCACACCGATTTCCAGCTCTTTTAGATCCCCAGTGTGGTCCTCTGTAGGGAAGGTCTCCATGACCTGTCTGCTGTTTGATGCTATTTTGTGTAATCGCAGGTTAGACTCCGCTAGCATGTTCCTGGTTCTTGTAAGAATATCCACAGCTTCCTTGGGGCTGGTGACTGAGTTCAGTCCATCATCAACTTAAAAATGTCGGACCACAAACTGTTTTGCACCTGGGCCATGGTCTCGCTCACTCTGTTCAGCAGCCTTTCTCATACAATAGATGGCTACTGCTGGTGATGGGCTGTTTCCAAAAACATGGACTTTCATTCTGTAATCAGTGACGTTCCTGCTGATGTTGTTGTCCTCATACCAGATAAATCGGAGGTAATCTCTGTGGTCTTCACCTACGACAAAATAATAAAACAATTGCTGCACATCTGCAGTAAATGCTATAGGCTCCTTCCTAAAACGCAGGAGCACTCCAAGGAGGGAATTATTCAAATCCGGGCCGCTCAGCAGTACATAATTTAGAGATACTCCATCATACTCTGCACTAGAGTCAAACACAACTCTAATATGGCCTGGTTTTTGGGGGTGATAAACACCAAATGTTGGCAAATGCCAGTGCTCTTTTCCTTCTTCCAATGGAGGAGCAAGCTCCGCATGGTCATTCTCTAGCACTTTCTGCACAAACTCCACATAAAGATCTTTCATATCTGGCTTCTTCTCCAAGGTTCTCCGAAGTGAGTTCAGCCATTTCATTGCTTGTTCTCGGTTGCTAGGAAGGCGACACCTAGGAGAACGAAATGGTAGTGGTGCCACCCAGCTGTTTCCCTCATCCTGGTACACCTCTATATCCATTATTCTGAGAAACGTTTGATCGTCAACAGACAGAGCAGGCTTGTCCATCCTTTGCTTTGTCAAACAGTGAGCATCCTAGGGTGTCTGTAGTCCCTCTGGGTATTGTTTCATCTGCGCAGCTTGTGGATAAACAATGATGCTGTATTCCATCACCAATGTTCTCTTTCACTTGAATACGGTTTGGACATGGGCTGAGAAAGGATGTTCGGCCATTTTGCAATACATTTGTTTTATAAACACTGACAATTGCTGGTTTGTGAGCAGATCCCAAGCAGACTTCACCCACAATAACCCATCCCAGATCTAGTCGCTGTGCATATGGAGCATTATGGGGCCCATTTATTTGCTGACGTACCTTGTGCACACTTAGGATGTCTCTTCCCAAGAGCAGGAGAATAGAAGTGTCTGGGTTCACAGCTGGGATCTTGTCTGCCACTGGCTATAAGTGGGGGTGATAGCTTGCAGCCTCCGGAGAGGGGATCTCGGTCCTCTCGTCTGGATCATATCACTCTCTCTATTAGAGTGGGGAGGAGAAATTGCTTTTTCCCATCTATGGATTCGACCATAAAGTTGTCAGCTCTCCTACCTGACATTGTAGTGGTTCATGAACAGGTTTTCTGTGTGTAAGGATTTTGAGCTGGCCTTGATATCAAAGTGTTCAAAAAACTCTGTCTTAGCAAGAGATTTATTGCTCTGTTCATCCAGCACTGCATACAGTTGCAACACTTTCTCTCTTTTACTTTCAGGATAAACATTAATGAGGCAGATTTTGGCACATGACCATTGGTTGTTGGTGTCACCACAAATATCTGTGCACTTAGAGGTAACTGCAGATGAAGGACTTACACTAGACTCCCCGCCATCATCTCTGTTATCTCTAGGATGTTGTGGAGTTGTAGGAGGTGGTCCCGGGTGCATGGCTGCAATATGTCTCATGCTACCACACTCTGTACATGTGATAGACGCCTTGCAGTCCTTAGCCATGTGTCCAGTAGACCCACAACACCTGTAGTGATATTCTGTAAGGAACATTTTTCATCCATCAATGGGTTTTGCTCTAAAAGTGCGGCATTTTCGCAGTGGGTGTGGCTTCCTGTGTATAGGACACTGACGATCTGGACTTTCCTGTGGGGATTCTGTTGAAACAGCTATTTTGTTCACATTCACAGTAGCTCTATGTCCATACTTTAATGGTTTCTCTGTTCTAGTAGGCTGAAGGTTGGAGGTTGAGTATGTGAAACTAGGATAATTCTTCATCTTTGCTTGTTCACGTATAAATCTGGAGAATATCACAAATGGATGAAACGGCACTCCATGGTCTTGCTTGTATTTAAATCCTGTAGTTGTCCAGCTTTCTTGTAAGCTGCTGTAAGGTAGCTTTTCTACGATAGGAGAAAATGAGCTGTATCCAGATACAACAGGCCTGGCAGATATCCCTCCACTTTTGCACACTCCAACTCTAGAAGAATGTCCCCTAACTCTCGTAGCTTGGCTGTATCTTTGTTGGCAAGCTTTGGAAAATCTTCTATTTTCTTCAGTAAAGCATACTCAACTGCTTCAGTGGTCCCATAGCATTCTTCTAGTCTTTTCCAGATCATGTCGAGGCCTGCTATGGGATTCATAATGTGTACAGAACGGATCCTTTTTGCTTGACTTGACTCCACTCCCAACCATTTTATCAACAAATCCAGCTCTTCTCTTGCAGACAGGTTTAGATCAGTGGTTGCACTATGGAAAGATGCTTTCGATGCCCAGAAATTTTCAGGGCATTGTCAAATGTCATTAGGCCTGCACTGACCATTTCTCTGCGCATTAGGTATCTTGTGAGGTTTTTTCTGGACTGTGAATGCTCTGAGACAACCGCTGAGGTCCTCTTCTAACTTCTGTTTCTTCAGGCTTTTCAGGTGTTCTGTTTGGTGTATATTCCCTATTTTGTGGCCCATAACAGCCTTCTGGGTCTGAATCTACAGGATGAACTGTGTCTGGCAGAGGATCAATGTCATGTTGGAAAGAATGCATCTTAACATACTCACTAGTGCTCTGGGATAGACTGAGGGGTTTTTCCATGTTGCATAAATGCTCTTCTCTTCTTCATAGCAGGCGGCTTCGGCAGAAGCTGCAGTTGCTGCTCTCTGACTTTTGAGAATGTGAAGATTTGCCTCTAGCTCTGCTTTCTGCCTTATTATGTTTGCTTCCTTTTCAGCATAAGCTATTTGAGCACGAGCTGCCTCTGCTTTGGCCAACGCTCTCCTCGCTGTGGAGCTAGCAATGGTCATTCTGCTGGACTTGCTTGATGATTTGGAGTAAACAGACTCTGCTTTCACATCCGAATGCTTTAGAGGCCCTCTTGTCTCTTCAGTCAATTCAGATCTTGTGGGCTGACATTCCCCGAGAGTGAGTTGTTTTCCTGAATGAAGACTCATTGCTGCTGTAGTAGTTTTGTTTGTGCTTGAACCCACTATGCTCATGTATTTTTACTTTGCTACCCTTACACCATGTAAGGCTGATGTGAGGCTAGACAGCTAGTTAACAGGAACGTACTGTAGGTCTTGGTAAAAAGGATTCAAGGCGTAAGTTTTCTTAAGGTCCTTTACTGAGGACCGTAACTTTGATTAGAATTGTAAAACCGAAATATACAAAAATGGAAAAATGTACATCAATACAGTTCAACATACAGTTATGTTGTAAATTAGACAAAGTTGTGCATTAATATACTGTATAGGTTGATCTTATAATGCATACACACAACATATCTCCATTTAACAAATACAGTACTGAAAATGCTGTTTATTGTCACGGTTCGCGGCCGCTCCAGCAGCAGACAGCGCCAGGCCGCCGGTTCAGCACCGAACAGCGCCGCTACCGCCACGTCAGCCTCCTAATGCACCTCACGTGCAGCAGCTTCACCTCCGTTTCCTGGGCGGCGGTATAAGAAACTGTCCGCCCTGGCACCTGTTGCCAGTTTGTTGCCGTTTCTACGGATGCACGTACCAGCTATCCAGCAGTATCATCTGCTTCCCTTCGCCAGACAGCCACGTCTGTCCCCTCTTCGCCGCAGCCCGTCTGCAACTCTGCTCTTCGCCACCAGCGATCACAACGCTGCTCCTCGCCACCAGCGACCACACCGCTGCTCTTTGCCGCAGTCCACCCGCCAGCGGCTCTACTCATCTCACCGCCCATCTATCTGCCACTCACCTCCTAATTACAGCCCTCGCCAATGGTTGTATCCTCACCTGACTGCTTCAATAAATCTCCTTTACTTTTATCTGTCGTCTACTGCCTCTGCGTTCCATGCCTGGGTCTTCGTCCTCCCTCCGCCCCGTATCATAACATTTATAAGCAAGTCAGAAGTAGACTTGAATCACATTAAATGTGCATTCTACTGTTGGCTACACTCTAGACAAACTCAAACCAACTATTTTAAATGTACTAGCATGAGGCAAGATAAGTCAATGCTTAGCAAGCAGGCTAGTTGCAGAACACATGCAAATACAGTCGAATATACATACTGATATTTCCATAATACATCTAAAGTTAAACACAGCCATACATTTACATTAGCTACTACTGACAGACAAATTATCTCCAAGGCAAAGTGTTAAAAATGAAACCGTAGAGCAGCATTACGTCTCGACGGCACCTTTCTTAACTAGCTCTTTTACGACAGACTGCCTACTGCTATTTACTATTGCGGCCACTAGGCGGAAGTGTAGTACCTACTTAACAAAAAAAAACATTACTAAAAGGCAGCACAATGACCTCAAATGAACTTTTACTTAAGACTTGTTTCTGTAGGTCCGAGATTAGATTAGTTAACGCCTACAGGATATACAGGAAGACCCTAGAGGGCTAATAAAGGGGCCTCCTGTATAGGATGATTTACAAATGACTCTGCTCTGACCCCACATCCTCCATTTGTTCATTACTTTTTCAGTGTGCTATTCATGTTATTGTAAACATGCTCGCGGTGCCTAGTATATAAGGATGCACAGACAGAAGCAAGTTGAAACACTCTGCTGATACATTGATATACGTATTACTTGTATTATGAAGACTGTTTCCATTTGATATCAAATTATTAAAAGAAACTTCTTTGTTTAAACTATCTTATATCCATTATTCATCCATTTTTATTATAACTTTTCCATAACAACTTCTGTCCCGCCTGAAATCTTGGTGATTACCAACCAAAATCTACAATGACTGGCCACTGTCGAAAACAAATGTATATCTATATATATCTGCAGGTAACGAAAACAAAATATAATATACCGATATTTTCGACGTAAGGTCATGATTATGGGAAGTAAAACCTTTTGTTTCTTGCATTTACCGTTCTTAAGATATGATACGAAATATAAACCTATGCACAATCGGGTTTAATCATTACCATAAAAAATAAAAGCTCTTAAAAACGGCTCTCAGACAGGAACCGGCTCTCATTATTCACAGAAGGAGCCGGCTCATCACTAGTTGATTCAGGCTGGTAAACCTAGTGTGTTGCCAATCAGCTGCCAATTAGCTACGGCGTGGTTTAGGTATGACGTAGGCGACCTGGAAACGGCTTCAGTCGAAAACACAGATTTTTTAGAAGAACAAAGGATTTTCTACTGTAGATCCGGGAGGACGTTCCTCCCAATCACACCTCTACAGGTGTCTCCATCATTGCCCACGTGCGCGTTGAAATCTCCCAGTAGAACTATGGAGTCCCCTACTGGAGCCCCATACAGGACTCCATTCAGGGTCTCCAGGAAGGCCGGATACTCCGAACTGCTGTTCAGTGCATAGGCATTGACAACAGTCATAGTTTTCTCCCCCACAACCGGTAGGCGCAGGGAGGTGACCCTCTCGTCTACCAGGGTAAACTCCAACGTAGCAGCGCTCAGCTGGGGGCTTGCTAGTATCCCCACACCCGTCCAGCACCTCACACCCTGGGCAACTCCAGAGTAGAATAAAGTCCATTCCCTATCCAGGAGAATGGTTCCAGAACCAAGACTGTGCGTAGAGGTAAGCCCCACCAGATTTAAATGGTAGCGCTCAACCTCCTGCACAAGTGATGGCTCCTTTACCCACAGTGAGGTGACGTTCCACGTCCCCAGAACCAGCCTCTGCTGCCCGGGTCTGGTCCATCGAAATCGCTGACCTTCGCTGCTACCCGTTTGACAGCGTACCCGACCCCTATGGCTCCTCCCACGAGTGGTGGGCCCATAGGATGAAGAGGATGATGCCACATTGCTTTTTCGGGCTGTGCCCGGCTGGGCCTGGTACAAACAAGCGCAAAATGCATTTTGATCGATCATAAATGACAAGTTCCCGCACGCCTTAATTGTGATGTGTACCTGTAGCATAGACCTGTAGGCTGTAGCCAGGGGCGGGCACTGTTCAGAAACCTTTTAGCCAATCAAAGGAGGTCGTTTGGGGGCAGCTGGTTTCTAAAAGACCCACACCCTGATTAGCTATAGCAGTGGTTCTTAAACTTTTGGCCAGGCAACCCCCCAAAGAAAACTAGTGAAGTTTTGTGACCCCTCCACTGTTCTGGCATTGGCTTATAGAAAAAATGGTCATTGGCCTATAGAAAAAATGATCATTGCCACTCCCTCAAATGTTAACAAATTCATAATCCAATCAGCAAAACATTAAATGTAGGCTAAATAGCAAGCAATAGCAAAAGAACAAAACTAACGTTTAACATTGTAAGAATATGTTTTCTATGTATAATAGCAATAAAATAAAATTAACGTTATTGGCTATCAATAAACTAGAATGGATTTATATTGAATAATTTCTGAGTTTTGTTTTTCTCAAAGAATTTTATTTTTATTTCTCGAATTTATTTAGCCTTTTTCAATGTGATGGATGCGGTTGCTCCCTTGAAAATAGCAAATCAATCCTTGGGCTGATACTTAACACACCGACACGGTGATGTCCCTCCACTCTGCTTAGCTGACACCTGTAGGCTACTTATTGTACACCAGGGACGAGAATGTTTTCTCGCACAGATACGTCGAGCCAAAAGGTGTGAGCATGTCCATGGCAGCCTTGGACAATCCAGGGTGTTCTTGCACAACTGACAGCCATAAATTGTTGTGAAATATTTCGTCTGTAATGTCCGGTCACTGGACAGCTCAAGCAGGGCATCTTCGAGCTCAGACAGCAGATTGTTAGAGGAAGAGCAGGTGAATGGTTGGTGAACCCAGTCAAAATTTTCAAGATTTTGCTTTGGAAAATACTGATTGAATTTCTCGTGGAGACTTCGGAGTTGAGCGGTTATTGTGGATTTCAAAAAGTTATGTAACTGTAATGAAAACATTTCGAAATCCCCGCTCTCCGCGCGGGCTGCCCAGTGCTGCAGCTGTCTTCTGAAAGCGTTCACTTTGTCTGAGAGGGTCAGGATATTACTGTTATGGTCTTGTAGTGACACACTGAGTGTTAAATATACCTGCCAGGTATGCAAGACTTGCCATCCACTTTGGATCAGTGAAATGGCGTGAGAGAGGGGAATGCACTTCAGAGAGGACGATGCGCTCATCATGCAACTCAGGCAGACGTGTAAGGACCCCGTGGGCCGTGATAGCCGCCCACCTTACTCCGGAATGGAAACGGACAGACTTGTATGCAGCGCCCATTTCTTGACAGAAGGGTGAAGAATCTGGTATTTAGTGGGCGTGATTTTATATAATTCACTATTTTGTTGACTGTTTGGAGAACGTTGTTAAGCTCAGGCTCAAGTGTTAGATTCGTCTCGCGACCCCCCAGAAGTATTTGGTGACCCCCTAAGGGTTCGCGACCCACAGTTTCAGAAAGGCTGAGTATTGAGTATAAACAAAATAGGCATATATAAAAAATTCTTAAATCTTAAAATAACAGTCTTGTTCATTGATGAGCGCCGTGCAACCCTGGGTGGTCCAGATGGATGGAGTAGTGGATGGTTGGTGGATGGCCACCATGTCCCAATAAGGCTGCGACGTCAGCAAGGAGGTGGCGGTCATGTTTTGGGCTGGAATCATCAATCGGCAAAGTATATTGAGTTTCAGACAACTTTCTTCCATGGTACAAAAAGAAGATCCGTGCCTTACATAGCAAAATCATTTTCCTGCATGACAATACACCATCTCATGCTGCAAAGAATACCTCTGTGTCATTGGCTGCTATGGGCATAAAAGGAGAGAAACTCATGGTGTGGCCCCCATCCTCCCCTGCCCTGAACCCTATTGAGAACCTTTGGAGCATCCACAAGCAAAAGATCTACGAGGGTGGGAGGCAGGTTGCATCAAAACAGTAGCTCTGGGAGGCTATTCTGACATCCTGCAAAGAAATTAAAGCAGAAACTCACAAGTTAAATAGATGCAATAATTGTGAAGGTGATATCAAAGAAGAAGGGGTCCTATGTTAACAAGTAACTTGCCCTGTTAAGATGTCCATCCATCCATCCATCCATCTTCATCCGCTTATCCAGAGTCGGGTCGGGTCGCGTTTTTTTAAGGAGCTGAGAGAGATGGAGGAGAGGAGAGACAGGGAGATGGCTGCCAGGGAGGAGCGTTTCCTGTCACTCCTAAAAAAATTAAATAATAAATGATTAAATTCTAATTATTTGTTGTGTTATTCTTGATACTCTAGATGTCAATCACAAATAAATGTTCACACACACACACTAATGTTCCAATTAAACCAAAATATTTAATGATTGTGGTCTTGTGCATAACACTCAGTTCCCATCGTGTCTCTGTCCTCTGCTCCACAGATGGCCCCTGGAGGTGCTGGTGGTGGGTGGTCCTTTGCTGCTCCCTTCACATCAACCTCTGGCTCCAACAGGTCCCCATTGGTGAGGCAGATGTTGTGGAGGATGGTGCAGCAGGCGATGACCTCTGGCACATAAAGCACATCCACTTCCAGCGCCTTCAGGAAGATGGACCTCCACCTGGTCTTCAAGATTCCGAACGCTCTATCCACAATGCATATGGCTTTAGACAGGTGGCCGGTAAAGCAATCATGCAGATGGTTGTGGAGAGGCTGCCTGTACGGGTCAAGGGCAATTGGCTGCTTGAGGCAGGCGTAGCCGCCATCACCAATGATACAGAAGACAGTGGGAGGGTACTGGCCTTGAACATAAATGGGGCTGTTCTTCAGAACCCTTGTGTCGTGCACTGATCCAGGGAAGCCAACAAACATGTTAATAAATCTTGCTGTTTGATCACAGACTGTACAGAATAGAAAAGCTTTATATTAAAGTAGCAGGCTGCATGCCTTGACGGTGGATTGACTCTCACATGGCAGCCATCAATGCTGCCAACAACCCTGGAGAACACTGCTGACCTGGCCAAATGGGCAAAGCCTGCACCGAGCTGAGGCAAATCCTGAAAGGATGGAAAGTGGATGACCTGGGGGAGGAGAGCAAGGACCTTCTTGATGGTCTTGTGGACTACCCGGTGGATGGTGGCTCGGGGCATATCGAAGGCTCTGGCCAACCAAAATAAGAAGACCAGGGACTCAATGGAGGGTCCCCAGCCATGGTCACATCCAGTGCCGAGGACTGCCATCAGGGCATTGAATAATGCCTTTGAGAGACGATAGTCCACCCTCAGGTCACTGTGTCCATCAAAGTACAGTGCCAGTATTGTACCATTTAACTGGCAGTGCTGCCTGGGGTTTGGAGGCTGGAGAAAAGATAAAACACTGCACATCAATCTACAAATGAAATTGAATGTAATTTTATATTTTATAAATTTTTTTATTTATTTATTTTTACATTTATTTATTTGTGCATTTCTTTATTTATTTAATTATTTGTGCAAACATTTTATTATTTTTTTTTTTTTAGTCATATTGGTCTATATATATATATATTTTTTTTTATATATATATATATATATATAAATAAACATACAATACAGAAGTACTTTTTTTTTAGTCATATTGGTCTATATCTATATA
>JAODUH010000887.1:0-13275 GCA_027564835.1 Typhlichthys subterraneus
TACCGCTCCCGCTGCTCCGATTCTCCGGACAATCTCTCGCTCCATAGTCCCCTCACTCGCAAACAAGACCCCGAGGTGCTTAAACTCCTTCACTTGGGGTAAGGACTCATTCCCCACCCGGAGTAGGCACTCCATTGGTTTCCGGCTGAGAACCATGGCCTCAGATTTAGCGGTGCTAATCCTCATTGCATTATGCATTATAATAATAATAATTATTATTATTATTATTATTATTATTATTATTATGAATCAATAGCATGTGTTATGGAATGTCCAGGTTGGGTTGGGGGTGTCAGAATCTGTCAGGACACACACACACACACACACACACATGGCTTGACAAGACCAGCTCCTGGTGCGTCCTGAGTGTTGAGAGACGTGCGAGTATGTACCCGTGATGTAATACACCACGGCCCACTGCTCTGGGCCTGACATCTGTCACCTGACAAAGAGCCAGTCAGCGTGTCATCTGACCAACAGCTAATGGTGGCCAGGTGAGGATTACAAACACTGCTTGATAGCCGCAGAGCGATGGATGGATTTGGCCTCATAAAACACATGGAGCTTTTGGGCAGAATATCTGACAGCAGGTCCAGCCAGTCCTCCCTGGCTGTTTTCAGCTCTCGTCGGTGTTAAGACATTCTTTTCATGTGATTTATGGAAAAGAAATGCGACTGCATATGCAAAGATTGGAGAAATCTCATCTTAAACCCTCCGATTTGAAAACAAGTAGGACATACATTTGATGTAAAGTACAATGAAAATATGCTGATGATATTTAAACTGTATTTCATTTAGTTTTCTTTGCATAGGGGATGTTAAGGTGGATAAATCTCCCTAGACTTCTTTAATAGTAATGTGCTATGCTTGCCGCATCCAAATCACTAATTCCTATGGTACGAGCTACACACAGTATCGCTGACGCCTATTGGCCTGCTATGTGCAACACGCTATGTTACGGAGCTTTAGTGACACATGTCATGGGGCCTGTTTCAGCTGGGATGGCCTGGTACCACTGTGGGGACACTGGTCTGTGGTCTGGACTGGTCTGTGATGTAGACTCTGGTCTGTGGTCTAGACTGGTCTGTGAGTGGACTGGTCTGTGGTCTGGACTGGTCTGTGATGTAGACTCTGGTCTGTGGGGGTCACAACAAGATGCATGAGAAAGAATGTTGTTCAGCCTATAGGTTTCTGTTCGATAGTTGGCTGAATGTAATTCCAAGAATGGACTGACAATCATTTATCAGGCAGACCGAGGGATAGATAGACCCTGCCAATGGTGGGCTCAATAGATCAACAGACAGATAGACAAGTAGACAGACAGTCAGCCAGCAAGCCAGCCAATCTGTCGCTGTATTTCAGGCAGTCAACCAGGGTAATCTGAACGTCTGCTGGTCTGGTGGAACACTATTGCAGCGCAGATGCTGATGATGCTAGTTGATGCTATTTTGGTAGTTGTTATGTGGAAAACAATATGACGAGTGATTTCAGGAAGCACGCTCTTGTTTTGCTTTACTTCTCCACACATGCATTGAGTGGTCGTGAGTCATCTATACTCATTACGATGACGATGACCATGATGAAGGTAGTAGAGAAAGTGAGCCATTGTGTCGCTGCTGTGAAATATGAGTTTGTACCAGAAAGGCAAACGTGAATTCAAGGCTTAGAAGCTTGGAGCTCCTTTCACATCAAAAACCTTTAAATCAAATTATAGTGTAGCCTATCAGGGGCAGAAAAGGCAGTTAGGTCCAAAATGCCTTGAGAACAGGTTGGCTGACAGGAGAATATGACTCACACAGTATCAGAAATCATTCCTACTGTTTGCCCAGTGTCAGGTTTGCACAACAAACAGGAAAAGGAAACGGTTAGTTCTTTACTCCATTACAACTGATAGAGCAACAAGATTACACCTTTGTATATATGTCAGTTTCTTTGGTTGCCCTGTACTTTCGACAGTAACGTACAGCCACGTTGTGCACTAGCATAACTCTAGATAATCCCATCAGGGTACAGTGGATTTGATACATTTCTAGGAATAATAACACTGTGCGTTTGAATGCATTCATTAGTACAGTTAATGTCTGAATAATTTCCAGGGATGTAAGTGAACAAAGGCAGTGCAAGCTAATTTACAAACCTCAATACAAGCCGTTTTTTTTCCAAGAGCAATATAATGACTTGCAAATGGTAGCAAAAAAGGATACCATAATCCTTTTTAATCAGACTGAGTAGGTCTCCAATTATCATTTTTAAAGGTGCCATGCTGAAAAACCTCAATAGTTTTAATGAGACTCTACAGCAGATTAGAGCCTGTTTCAGTGAGACTGCAGCAAACAGCAATATGTTGGAGTGAGAAGGAACAAACACACATCTCGGAATGAGCCAGCCCGGTTTCCTCCCTTTGACTGTGTAATGGAATCAAGACGCAAAAATGAGATAATGCTTGAGCTGGCAGTCAGGCACGGCGCCCGCATCGCTCACTACAGGACGGCACCGTGTCACAGCGCAATGCACTGCTGCCACCTCGTGGTACACCGCTGCCTTGCAACCCTACCAACGACAACATCTAATAATGGCTACAGCAGGACATGTAGAGTATCTCTTCCATAGTTTAAAAAACAATAATGTAATTATAGCTAGCATTAGTTATTTAGTATGTGTGTGTGTGTGTGTGTGTGTGTGTGTGTGTAACTATCTATTGGTATTGTTTTCCACTTATTGCTTGAGGTGTTCCAATTTGAAAGCATAAAGCATTGATTATAGGAGGGTTAATAGATTCTGTGTTATCCTCATCTTAATATCCTCTCCAACAACTAAAGTGCTAGTCCTTTATGCTAGGACTGAAACTTGTGACATTTTACAGTATTTGGAAGTCAAACGCACTGTGTGACACACCCATTGCGGTCTACTGTCTGGCTCATCTACAGTAACGTTGGCTTTAAATCAACCATGGCTGCTTGAGACCATGTTGATCTATCGACCCTCAACTAAAGCTACACTTTAGATAATTGTCAGTCAGATAAGGTAGATCATTGGCTGAATATATCAAATTACGCACTACTAACTTTCGCATTTAGTGTCCCTACACTGATATCGATAAACTGCATAAATGTCGCCACCAAGTGGCCATTTAACATTATTGTGTCGAGAATCAGAGGAGCGCGCCTAAATCCTGTCTGAATGTCATCAACACATTTAGACGGTAGTAAACCAACTCGCAACTCTCTCTAAACTAACAAGTATAGTGAACTGTCTGTATGTAGTCTAATGCTGACTGTATGTGATCCTGAGTTAACAATCAAAGCAAATAAATAAAATAAAAATACATACGTTTAACTCCCTGGTAAATCAGCGATTATATAACAATTTGCATATAAAAAAATACAATATAAAAAATTACAATATTACCAGACATAATCACAAGTATCATAATAGCAATACAATTGGACAGCTACATTTCCCACAATGCTTTAAAAGTAAAATCAGGTGAGCAAATAAAACTGTCTTTACTTATTACAGTACTAATGATGAAACTGTTGACCTGTTTACAGCTCCCCCTGGTGGATTGTTTTAATATCCTCCATTTTCCTTCTTTGCCAAGGAATCTGTTAATAAGTCCCTCTTGTTCACTGTGGGTTGCAGCCATGCGAGGACATCCCAAGTGATCCTACATGGAGACTACATAAATAAAGCTGCGGTCATAGTCAATTCTGACCCAGTCAGGAGGAAAACATCATTAAGACATGCATTTCCAGACCCTGTATAGTTTTATGCACACGCTAAACAACCATTTTTTAGGTAAATAATACAGCAAAACCTTTGATGTCTAAGCCGTGGGTTTAGACATCCTTAAGCAACAGTTATTGTGACGTTAAACTAAAGTCCTCTCCTCTGGGGAACAGCGTTTGTGCTGCATTCAGATACCTCAATGTTTGCTTTCACTAATCTCCCCAGCTTGCTTGTGTTCTAGCTTCCAAGCCAGGCTCCAGTACAAACCCTTTTAAATTGAACTCAGATAAAACTAATTATTTCCCCACACACATTAAATTAGTTCATTATCTCTTGGAATAACAAATCCTTCTAGAATGAATCTGTGTTGCCTCAGAGGAACATTTGCCAGCAGAAACTCTGTCCAGATATTCCTATTTTTCAAACCATTTATTTTAGAGCTGGAGTAAGCCTCCTAAACATCCTGCCATGATGTCCTTGATCAGAACACACAATAAACCCTCGGTCACATTGTGCCTGCTACACGATGCATGTTAGATGAGACCGTGTTGCGGTTGGAAGGGTTGGAAGGCATTCAACAAGAGAACACACTGCTGGTGTGTCATTGTGTGGACACACTTGTTGTGTGTGTTTCACCCACCAGGGTTTGACACACAACACGGACAACACAGAGAGAGTGTTGCACTTATGCACGTCCATACTACCGCTTTCAGTTGTCTTGTTCACACTTTAACGTTAACGTTTAAAGGGAGGTTTGGGGTCCCCTGCTGGAGCTGCTGCCCCTGAGACCTGACTCTGGAAAAGCGGATGAAGTTGGATGGATGGATGGACTTTAACGTTACCTTGTGAGGCCGCTGGATTCGCAAGATCACGATCACACAAGAATCAATCCTGCCAGGATTCACGTTCTGCACATAAGGTCGACCCAAACGTGGTTTGGACCAATCTACTGGGGTCTATGACAGCTACAGTGGTTGGTTTAGATGGTTTATCCAACCACCTTCCAAGTATCGTTTGAAAGTGCATCAGTTGTACTTTTACACGGCCAACCCAGGGGAAGAACAACTGTACATATCTGACCTGCAGCACTTTAAACATAGTGTTGACATGGCCTTAAGTAATTGCTAATGCTTGTAGAAAAACTGAAGGATTACTTTCATCCAGATCATCTACAATACAAATTATATGTATTAATATATATATACAGAAAAGAACCTATGGAAAACTATAAAACCAAAGAGATGATCATAAATTCAATTTTGCTTTAAATAAATACAGTGAGTTTGTGTCTCACACAGAAAATGTGCTTAAGCCTGGTATCGTCATGCAACAAGATGTATCATAACTCTCTAGCAGCACTCTTTATTTGCCCACTAAATCACTTAAATAGAGCTGAAATTGGCTCTCTCTCTCTCTCTCCCTCTCTCCCTCTCTCTCTCTCTCCCTCCATCTCTAGCTCTCTATCTTCCTTCCTATATCTCTCTCTCTCCCTCCCTCTCTCTCCCTCCCTCTCTCTCTCTCACTCTCTCTCTCTATCTCTCTCTAAACTCTAAAGACTGAACTAAAGTCTCTCTCTCCCTCTCTCTCTGCCCCTCTGTGTGTGCGTGTGTGTATGTGTATGTGTGTGTGTGTGTGTGCGTGAATGTGTGTTTATGTACAGTATATCTGCGTGTGTGTGTGTGTGTGTGTGTGTGTGTTTGTAGGTGTGTTGTAACAACCCTTTATTTGAGGATGTCGTAACAACACTTAATTTGAGGTTAGGTTACCCCTTCTAGAGAAAATATTTATTATTAGAATTTCTTGGAGTGATAACAAAATAACTACTACGTGAAAGGCAGTCCACCAGTGTGGCACTTTTGAACAACACCCCACGCTCTTCCATGCTAACTAGCTAAGAGTACTAACCCTAACGTAGTCTCAGCCTCTTCAACATGTCATATAAGTAACTCTGCTGAGCCTCATAAGCTCGACACGGGACTCTCAGTCCTTCGAGAAGTAATACTGTGTAATACATTTAGCAAACATTAGCGTGTAACATATATATTTCCCTCAGCAAAGCCTGCTAATGCAAAGTATTCCTAAATGATAGACACCGAGTTTGGACAACTATGTTGTTCTTTTCTTTGCTTCAGAATGTCTTTGCGTGGCGTTCAGGTTCAACAGGGCGATCTATTAGCTTAATGGCAGCATTTCAGAAGTCGTTTGTGAGTGATTTACTGTGGCAGTAACAAAGATATATAAAAACCCTCCCGGGCAGGACTAGCTTTGCTCCTAATGTCCAACACACATGTGTATGCAGATTCCTAGACGTAAAGTTTAACACTTTTCATTTCCTGTCTGTGTTTTATTGCCGACAAACACAACCAGTCCAACGCGTCACTTAAAATGAGTTGGTCTACGAACAAATCAGTTCTTCTGTTTTGAGTATAGGCCCCCGGGCATACCATCCACCCTCCCCTTGGTCAGGGGCAGCGTTACTCAAAATGAGGGTTGGATTTCTAACTGGGCCATACATGTCTCAGGGGGCCTTATGCGATACTATTGTCATTAGGAAGCTTGAAAATAGCAATGGCTTACTCTGCATAACAAAATAATATGACATTTGGAAGTTTTGAAGAGCTTGTGTATGAATACGTTTCCCAAGATGTCTCCAATGAACCAGCAAAACTGTTCCCAGATCAAACATGCTTAGGTTCCTTTAAGAAACCACTGATCTAATTTGGCTGGACTAGTCTAATCAACTGAACACCAGTATTCCCTTGCTTTCTTCTAGGAGACTTTGAACCATGTTTATGTTATGAACGTGTGATTTATATATGTGTGTGCGTGTGTGTGTGTGCGTGTGTGTGTGTGTGTGCGTGTGTGTGCGTGTGTGTGTGTGCGTGTGTGTGTGTGTGTGTGCGTGTGTGTGCGTGTGTGTGTGTGTGTTTGTCTGCATGTGCCTTGTGGAGTTGCATAATATTTAGCACATTTACTGCCTTCACAAAAAAAGGCATTGCTATAGAAGACAGTATATCACATATCAAGTGATACAGGAATTCACATGGATGTGTCCCCATCATCATGGGGTTATAGAACATGAATAATGACCTTCTGAAAGCTGTCAGTGGCTGCTTCAGAGTTCTGTTAGATTCACCCTGCATGTGTGTAGAAGAGGGACCTTACCTTGGGCCAGTAGAGGGCGCTGAAGTTACAGAAGAGAGCACACGGTCGCACCACACGTGCTCGCTTGTTTACACGTGATCCACAAGTCATTGCACATGTTGCCTGCCAGAAGAGGCTGCGCACTTTGGAGAACAGTTGGTCAGAGGGGATAACGACCCGTATGTCTGTACTAACAACACCAAAAACGACCCATGTGTCTGTACTAACAACACCAAAAACGACCCGTGTGTCTGTATTAACAACACCCAAAACGACCCGTGTGTCTGTACTAAAAACACCCAAAACGACCCGTATGTCTGTACTAACAACACCAAAAACGACCCGTGTGTCTGTACTTACAACACCAAAAACGATGTTGGGGTTAAAGTGAGATTCAGTCAAGTACTCTATACAGTTTTACATGTTGTTCCAACCAATGAATAAAAGCTACAGTACATTGGTATGTTTGATATGGTCAGGCAATGATGTGTGATCAACGAGGAATATGAAAGGTGGAGATAGAAGCTATACATGCAGAAGGTTGTCTGAGAGTGAACTCAAATATGTGCCCTACTAAAGGTGGAGAAACTCATCAAAACAAAACACTTCTCCCTTCAACGCCATAGGCTACTCCCTCAGAAGCTCCACCCCCTTCAATGCCATAGGCTGCTCCCTCAGAAGCTCCACCCCTTCAATGCCATAGGCTGCTCCCTCAAAAACTCCACCCACTTCAACGCCATAGGGTGCACCCTCAGAAGCTCCGCCCCCTTCAATGCCATAGGGTGCTCCCTCAGAAGCTCCGCCCCCTTCAATGCCAAAGGATGCTCCCTCAGAAGCTCCGCCCCCTTCAACTCCATATGGTGCTCCCTCATAAGCCCCGCCTCACGCCACACATTAGACACACACTACCAAAGCTGGGATAGTGTTATGTGGTGCAGTCTGCACCACTTTGTGTTCCTATTTACAGAGCCAGGGCTTTGTAGATACACCAGATTAGTTTTTTCCAGCATGCACACAGAATAGGCAGCTTGCAGAATGATTTTGACAAAACGTGCATCAGCGTATAATCGCTGAGCCCTGCGAGGGTGTCACAACAGCTCCTGGGCTGCAGGAGACAACATGGTAGAGCAAGAAGGGATTCGCTGCAGCAAGCCATTGTTCTTCCCAACCTTCACATCAAAGTGCTGTGCATGATCAGGAGATCCTTCTCCTTCCTTCAGCTGTGTTATCGTTTTATGATCAATATCAAAAGCGTCGGGTCTTAAATCAAATGCGCGCACGGCCCGAAACGCTTTCAAGTACCAACAATCTCACCGTTCTATAACAAAACATAAACCATCGCTGTCTGTCTTCTTGCCAACAGAAAGGAAGTCGGTTAGCACAGGCCAAACACAGCCCATTTGGTAAATAGATAGGGCTTAACGCCAGTCTCTCTCGCTCACGCACGCACACATGCACGCACACACACACACACAGAGACAGACACACACACACACACACACACACAGACAGACACAAAACACAAGCAGCTGCCACGCACAGCTGGGGTAGTACATTTCCACTCACACAGACACAAAACATCCATTATGCGATGCCTGCATGCTAACGTGTGAAGTTCCACTTGCATTCACACAGGAACAGCAGCCATTTTGGATAAGGGAACAAGTCCATCCTGAATTACTCTGGCAAAGACTGGCGCCTTTTTAGTCAGGTTAGGTAGAAGGCAGTGTGATTCTAGTACAATGCTCTATTGTGCCCTCTTATGGTGACCGAGTGAGTTGCAAGCAGAGTGACAGTTGAGAATGTAGTGTTTATTAGACCTTTAGCCACTTCCTATAGCCAAGCATTCTTCACGTTACTACATCCAGTGTAGCTTGTAAATGAGAACCATGTGGTCAAGCCATCGAAATGACTATAGTCTTATGTAAATTATTAACTTATCCTACTTATAAGTACTAATTATTTGATTATTTCATTTAATATTCATAGAATAGTAAATTATCTTCAATTAACTTAGATGTTTAGAGTAGCAGACTGAGCATTTGCCAAACTAAATGTTCTGTAATTTACAACATACTGTACAGCATACATGTTTAATGAACAAGATCAGCAGGACACCGTTATGGTCTTTCAAGTCAGACCAGTCTCTCACATGGGACAAATGCATTTCCTTTTAGGGTAACTATCCTCGCTTGACATAATTCTCTCACAGCCTTCTCAAGGAAAAGGAAATGCTTTTTCCTCAAGGCATCTCTCTGGATCTGCCCAGGGATGTGGATGCATAAAGATTATTTTGTGTCATGGAGCTCTTGGAGATAACCGGAATTGCTGTATTCCTGTTTTGTTTATATCAACATCTCGGCACTGGTGCAAAAGGTCCCACAGCTCTGCATAGCTGAGCGACCAATTCAGCTGTCTTTTTTGACTCTCTGTCCTAATCATTCCCACATTTTGGGGGAAGAAACACAAATGTAATTTGTTTTGCAGATAGTGCAGTGTAAGAGGAGACTGGTGTGGTTAATCCAGGGTCAGGAAAGAGCGGGTTTGTCAGAGAGACGCTGCTGCTAACATATAGCGATCTGACTCTTGGGAATCCGCTAGCTGTTCTCTGTGCGTGCTGGAAATAAATAACCTGGTACTTCTACACAGACCTAGCTCTGTAAATAGGAACACAAACAAAGTGGCGAACACCGCTTACAACAACAATGCCCTAGTCTTCGCAATGTGTTTCGATGAGTGGGGCGGAGTGTCTGAGGGAGCAGCCTATGGCATTGCAGGGTTAGTTTAGAGGCCAGCAGGCATTCTAGAGAGTGACTGACTGTACCTTTAATCTTTCACGAGGCCTGCTAACGCTCCGTTCAACCAGCAGGCTTTTCTCCGAAGCTCATTGTTTATGTTGTGAAACATACACTGTACATTGTGGTGATGTGATATGAGCCCCTCACAAGACTCTTCCACGCCCCCCCTCCCCCCCTTCCCGTCTCGGGCGCAGGTCAGCTGACGCCAAGCACAGGAAGAGCCTGAGGCACAAACAGGAAGTGGAGGTCGCCTAGGGAACGGCATCCCAGCAGGGGCTTTATTATGTAGGCCGTTAGCAGTTTGATTCAACACTATATTAACATGGTAGTCATGATGACAAGATGCTGCAACTATTGTAACTTATTGTGGTTTGCTTACGGTTGCTGGTGTATGAGGGTACAACAAATGTAAATGTAAAGCTCGACAGCACTTTCCGGAAGTAAGGAAGTACTTATTTACTCATTATTCAGTAATATAGCCCACTTATTTAACAGATGTGCAAACAGCCAGTCGTGTCGATAATGTTCCCAACAAACTCCTCTGTGTAAGTTTAACGTCCGACTTGATCTTTGAGATATGTAGTTAGTCGTCGTGCATGTCAATCGGAATATCTCCCTTGTTAAGTGGCCGCAGTTAGCCAGTGCTGTGTCCCAGATTTTACGGAAAGGCTGGCTCTGCGAGACTAGCAGACATATAACATCACAAATCTGTTCATAAATCCTATCTATCTAACTATCTCTCTCTCTCTCTCTCTCTCTCTCTCTCTCTCTCTCTCTCTCTCTCTCTCTTTCCTTTGGCACCCTGGAGGTTCACAATCTGTCAAGTTATATTTTGTTTTTGCAAAAGTCAGCTCACCACAAAGACAGGAGTTGTGTTAGCTGTGCTGCATGACATCATCAACACAGGGAAAATCATCTTACCACAATTTTCATTTACAACAATGGCAATTATGACAACTTGTTAAGTGACTATGATGGGGATTTCCTACAGTACCTTGCTGTTTGCTGATAATCGCAGTGAGTCGACGTGTGTATTGAAATTACATGTTCTACTCAAGCGCTGACAGTAACAAGTTCAATATCAGCCTGGGGCCTTATTTTTAAAATGTACTCATGAACAGATTCGATCTTAGAATGTGCATTCGATTCCACGCCAAACTTCAGATTTATATTCTTTATTCTTTGACGTGGAAACATACTTAGGCTTCAACTATGCATACGAACGCATGTTTCCTTGTGGCAATGTTGGAGTACTGCAGGTATTTGGGAAGCTATAGTGTGATTAGTATGCTAAGTTGGCTACGCTACTTGTGGAAAACAAATCAAACACACACATTGGTTTTCCAAAACCATATTAGCTTAATTTACACAATGTTTCACACTAAAATATCAGTCAAATGTCCAATAATGCAGTGGTTTGCAAGATGATAATGGCTTCATTGGACTATTCCCAACAGAAGGGAGCAACTTTGTAGAGATCACACCTTGTCATCATCTTGTTTTAGTAAGAAGGAAAAAGGTCTTGACAAAGATATTTAATCTAGTTTCGTCTGACGAAATTAACACTAGTTTATGATTTTGACATCCTTATGAGATATCCTTCCTTCAGGAACAGAAAGTAGACCTGACCTGAAGCTCTCTTTCATTGGCTTGTAAACATCGTTGCAATGGCGATATTGTTGTGACGCTACACTCTGAGGTCTTCAAGACACACAGTACATATGATTAGTTTGCTAGGCCAGCGATCTTATAAGCATTTCATTTTAGAGAGAAAAGGTAACTGACCATCACAAGAGTTTTCTATGAGCTGCTGTTGGAAAATGTACGTAAAATGATTACATTCTGAGATTGTTTTGGCAGCCTTCCGGTAATGCATTTGGCCATCAGAATGGAACATCTGGATGATGACACAATGCATGTGAGATGGCATCTCTCTGTGTTACACATCTGGCTTCCAAGCAGGAACCGCCAGTGCTGAGAAAATGTGTGTGTTTGTGTGTGTGTGTGTGTGTGTGAGTCTGTGTGTGTGTGGGCATGCGTGTGTGTGCGTGTGTGTGTATGCGTGTGTGTGTGTGTGCGTGTGTGGGTGTGTGTGTAGGTGTGTGTGTGTGTGTGTGTGTGCGCGCTCTTCCGTGTCATAACCTGCTGACCTCGCTCATCACAGTCCGGAGAGTGAAGGATTCTGTGAGATTCCAGGAGTCAGTGTCACGGTTCAAAGTGACTGCCGGGGCCGAACCTTGAACAAGAGGATGGTGGGGGGTGGGTCTAACCACACGTGCACACACACACACAAACACAGTGTGGAGGAGAGGCAGGGTCTTTCATTGAAGAAATCCCGGATTGTCCCCCAGCCCCTCCCCCACAGACAATGGTCCTTTTGATGTGGGGGTATGGGGGTATGGGGGGGCTTTGTTACCCCGGCCTCTACACACATTCTGCCCCTTTGTGTCGAGGCACCAACCTGGGATTGATGGGTGTCCTGATGGGTGCCTCTCCCGTGACGCCCGCCTGCCTCAGCTTAGCGCAGTAAGCTGCGTCGCAGTAGCGTCAGGTGAAGGACTACGCGTGCAGTAAAACGCATTAGTTGGAGACATGGTTTGTTTGATTGTGAAGCGTGTTCTCGTACTGGATGAATAACCACCTCGTCGGTTTCATTAGCTCACTAGGACCATCACCATGGATACCAACTGTACTCAGAAAGAGCAGAAGCATAGAATGCTGCGTTGAGGTTGCGTAACCATTCATGCAGCGTAGGGGAACTACGCAACCAGTATGTACGCGACGTAAGGCCAGGTCTCTCCCCAGGGCCAGCCTCCCCAGGACCCAGCCTCCCCAGGGCCCAGGGCCCAGCCTCCCCAGGACCCAGCCTCCCCAGGGCCCAGGGCCCAGCCTCCCCAGGGCCGGTGTTGTGAATGGGCCAGGGAGGTCTTTGACCCCAGTGGACCAGCAGCTTCTCCAGTAGTACTGGCCTGTAGGTGGTCTGGGGGTCGCACTGGGGCTCCCCTCAAGGTCTATCTATCTATCTGTCTGTCTGTCTGTCTGTCTGTCTGTCACTAATTCATTGTGTTCGGTAAAGACATACCTGTTGTTACCTGGCGTTATCTGTCATTCCATCAGTGTGTGTGTGTATGTGTGTATGTGCGTGTGTGTAGCTGGGCTAGATCCACCTGTTATCTGGGCATGCGGGTGCAGGCAGGTGCTAGGGAGGCAGAGAGCCAATCACAGGCCTGCTCCTGTCGTCCCCTATCAGCTGCAGGAGCACCAGCATCTAGAGTGCATGTGCGTGTGTGTGTGTGTGTGTGTGTGTGTGTATGTGTGCATGTAGGTGCATGTGTGTGTGTGTGTTTGCGTGTGCATGTGTGCGTGCGTGTGTGCGTGCGTGCGTGTGCGTGCGTGTGCATGTGTGTGTGTGTGTGTGCGTGTGTGTGTGTGTGTGCGTGCGTGTGTGCGTGCGTGTGTGTGTGTGCGTGTGTGTGTGTGTGTGCGTGCGTGTGTGCGTGCGTGTGTGTGTGTGCATGCGTGTGTGTGCGTGTGTGTGTGTGTGCGTGCGCGTGTGCGTGTGTGTGTGTGTGTGTGTGGGATAGCAGGCTGGTCTGCTGCTTTT
>JAODUH010000888.1:1086-13272 GCA_027564835.1 Typhlichthys subterraneus
CCCCCCCCCCCCCCCCCCCCCCCCCAAAGGGACCTTCCCAACTGCCTATCAACTCACATGACAGTAAGAGTGAGCAATACAAATTATCCTTGCCTCCCCCCCACACACACACTCACCCACCACACCCCCCTCCCCTCCCTATGGATTATGTAAGAAATTCCACTGGTGTCAATCATACACTAATAGGCACTGTCCTCCAGAGACTCATACTCTCTGTAGGAAATTGGTTTGAAATTTGTGCGTGTGTGTGTGTGCCCGTGCGCATGCATGTGCCTGTACGGATTGTAATTCCATTTAGTGAATCTTCATTATAATTCAACTGTATTAATCCCATCAGCACATTTAAGGAAATGCTGTGTATTCTTCCTGCACAACAGCCTTAAACGGAACAACAAATGCCTTAATGTGTCACAGTAGGCACAGGAATAATGCTGAACATCCTTATTTAAGTGTTGGTAATGATTTCGAGACATCGGAAAAAAGCAACAATGCATATATATGCACATTCAGCAAAACCCACTGAGACAAACTTGAATGACTGGGACAACCTTAACACACACTGTACTGTATGAAACATATGCATTGATCCTGAGCACAACACAGATCAATACTTGCATGACTTAACCCATAACATAAACAAATTCAGCGGGTTAATCATCCAGATATTGACTCTGTCTATTATACAATCTAACCTGAAGCATGGCAGCATGGAGGCCAGAGAGCAAGTCCGAGAGTATAGAGAGAGAGAGCGAGAGAGAGAGAGAGAGAGAGAGAGAGAGAGAGAGAGAGAGAGGGGAATCCACCATCAGTCCTTGCCATTGGAAGACGTGGCAGGAGATTGCATGATGATGACGTCTAAGTCTTAACGAGGACAGACAGCACTACTGCACGTGCAATGTGAGCCAGGAGGACATTACAGTTGGATGACTGTCAGGAAAGGCAGCACTATGGTGATGCATTACGTAGTGTTGCCCACCTCAGATAACAGTAGCTATGCTGAAAGCGATAAACCCTCACATCGGTAGCATCCTGCACTGATCTAAAATAACTTCAGTTGAGGATTCATTCTACCTTAGAGACAGAGATTGGCTTTGTAGACAAGGCAAACATATATTTTGGCAAAATTAAATAAGTAAATTACAAATGAACACAACTGTGAGTTGCTGGTCAGTGCTCTGTAGACAAGAGGTTAATTCATGACAAAGGTCTGCTGGTTGACATAATATAATATAAGGGAAGGTACAGACAGTTGAGGGTTTAACAAAAGTTCAGTAATGTTGCTTTGATGCCTTAAGGTAGTAGTGTGTAATTGTGGGTAATTTAATCATAGATGTGCTGAATGTTCTCCAAACTCATGGCTGGAATTCACTCTCAAGCAGAATGCCAGTTTGTTTTCCATTAATAAATGTTCCAGGATTTAATTGGAGGCAAAACACTATTTCAGCTCAGGTAATAACCCTTTTCATAGGTGTATACCTTACTATGACCCATCTGAGAAGAAGGCCATATCCATGTAGAGTACTCTCCCTCTGAAATTGAATAGTCAATAGGGTGCACCCTCAGCTCCACCCTCCATATTACACGCCCATTGCCAAGGCTAAGCGTCACTGTCAGTAATCGCTGACTTCACCTTTAAGTGGAAACTATGTATTTTTTACAGTGATCATACAGCAGTCATCGACTATAAACAAAGCTTCATACATACAGTATAAGCATTAACTGTGGACAGTCCAGCTCTAGGAAAGTGAAGCATGCAGTTAACCCATGAATGTCTTAGTGTACAAGAAAGTGAACGATAAATCTACTTTTATCGAGTTTACTTGTAATCAATATTCCAATGTTATCAGAGAAAGCATTAGCTTTCTACAAAGTGTGAATGATGTTTAAACATCATCAGTGTCTGTATTTATTTCGTTTTCTGCTTGTGTGATGTTGAGAGAGAGAGAGAGAGAGAGAGAGAGAGAGAGAGAAAGAGAGAGAAAAATGGGGAGCATGAGAGAAAAAAAGAGAGAGAGAGAGAGCGTCAGAATGTGTGAAGTTACAGTATGAGGTGGGAACCAAGAGGAAGAGGCTGTAGCAGAATGATTAATCATGAAAATTGAGTGTGATATTTTCTCTTTTTTCCCTGCGTGAAAGCTGTTTCATGTCATCATTTATACGTAGGTGAACTCTTCAGCAGCATGATAGAAGGATGTTCTATTTTAACCAAGGATGAAACACAGCATTCTATCAAGGCTACTAAAGCTTTACCAGTTCAGCTTATTAACAGCTATGCTATTAACGGCTTCTATATGCCTGAAGTGCATTAAGAGATAATGTTGTTGTTGTTTACTGTGAAATAGCATAAGGGACTGTGAGATTCAAACCAACGACCTCTGTATACGACAGCAGCACTCTTTACTTTTCTCTTCCTATACCCAAAATATCGGCAATTCGGCAAAGCACTTCAGTAGCGGGTAGATCTGTTCCGAAACAGAAATACCTCTGGTAAAGCCCTCTGCCAAGCAGTTTCTAGGAAACAATGCCCAGGCAAAGCTCAGAGGACATCATTGGTCTTTCAGTGAGCTCAAGCACAAGTGGCCTTAGTCACTAAGATGACTGCTCTCTCCATTGGCAGCCCACAGAGATAACATTCAGCTACTGCAACACAACAATTGCCAAAGATGTAAAGATGAGATTTCATCTCCTGTGGGCGCTCTCCTTTTAAACCAAGGCACATTCTCCACAGCAACGTTTATGAAACACAAGAGGTCAAAATCACCGACAAACGGAAGCGTTCACACCGCCTAATACTACAGTAGCATAAGCAATACACATACATTGTCCTTATTATGTCATATGTTGATCGAAGCGGCGTGATAAATGGCGGGCGTTCTGTAAAAAGCTCGACGTGTCTTGCGCTGCGGTCGAGGCTGTGTTGAGTTGGTAGAGAGATCTCAGGTGAACACGAGGCCTGCCAATAGTAGTAGCTGTAGCCGTGCACTTCTCATTACTTGGCTTGGGCTGGCATGCGAGCACTCCATCACACACAGCCATCGCATGCTCCTGTCAGGGAGAGGGAAAGAAAGGCACCATCACTCTCCCCCGCGCTGTAACGCTCACGCACGAGGACACCGCAGCCTCCCGCTGCGCATCCTCACACAGCTACCGCATGCGCAGGCCACAATCAACCATGGCTGCACACGTCAGGAGAGAGCAGGCCTGATGGGGAAATGAAATGAGCACGTGACCTGTCCACCAGTGTGCTACATCTCTACTCGAGCCCCTCAAGAGCGCAGCAGATAGAGCTATAGCTTCAAGGAGACAGCTTCTCATGTAGTAATCAATACAAGCATCCATAGATTATGGCCGGTATTACACATATTGGCAGAGAGTGGGTGATACATCTTCACCGACGTGATGGTATTAGGCATAATAGGTGTTTTTGTTATAAATAAAACAACTGATTCTAATTACAATAACACGTCAATACATTATTTAGTGTGTGTGTGTGTTAGTGTGGGGGGGGAGTACTGTACATTTACTTTGTAAAGATGGTTTGTACAACACTGAATACGCCTATTAATATGTAGAATTGCAGTTGCACCTAAAATGTGTAAAAACTGCTTCTAGCCAGTTGTTGCTTGAGTATGTTGGCATGGTGTTCCAATCACTCAAATGACAACATTTAAATAATCCAAAGATATTAGATTGCAAGCAACTAAAATACTTATATAACACATCTTATCTGCTCTTGGAATTTGGAATTTGGTTATTCTTTTTCAATTTGGTTAGCTATTTTTAGCTTGAGCAAATAGCTTTCATAAATTGCGCTGAAGGTTTACTGAGCATGACTCAAACAGCTGGTACATTACGTTAAAGTATTTTTGGAGACTGGTGGATTAGGCCATTCTTTAATGAATGGCTCATGTTTTAATTGCAAGTTCTGAATAGTTGGTAGAAGGGAGACATGCTAGATTACTGGTATTTGTGACATCCAAATAAAATTAAAAAAACATTTACAGTAGACCATACTACTTTTTTGAGATTGACAGTTACTGTAAAACTGGCATTGAAGATTGACTTTGTAATTGTCAACTGATAAACAATAAGCCTTTTTGTAGCATTAAGTAATATTGGACAAAGGGCAAGGCAAACTTCACTTCAGTTTTATAATTCAAATACGAACACTCAAAGAGAATTTGGTAACTGTCAACTGATATATTAAACACTGTTACTGGATACAGCCAATACTGTGACAGCTGTTGATGCTAACATTTATAGTAAGACTTTATCTATTACTTGCTTGTCACATATTGCTTCAACATGTGATGAAACTAACTAATGTTTATTTTGGATAATTTTTTATCAGAGTTTAAGAAATGTACAGATAACAATCAAAATAAACCATTCAATAATGCCAATAGCGCATAGTGAGTGAAATATACAGTATACCCAAGAATTCAACATTGCTAAAAGACTACCTTTAAGGTACAGTATAACAAAGTTAAGTGTCTCAGGAAAATTCAGTCTCACTTTCTGTCTCCTGTTGTCTTGGTCAGCTGGGATCCTGTACCACTGTCATAAGAGTTGCCATATGTCACAGGAAAATATATACTTCTGTAATCTGTATTAGCATACCAAACATTAGGCACATGAATAATGCAGAAGGAACAGTTTATTGTTTCCAGGATACATCACTCAGAGGTAGAGATCAACATTTTTTGTGCCCGTGTGACCTGAAAAGTCTTTGATAATGAAATGCTCTATGCAAATGCAAACTTATTAGGTTGGGGAGGCCTTCATTTTTGGAACAAAGCGGGCACAATCAATAGAGAAGGTGTCATATGAATCAAACCCAGATTCAGCGCATCAATTTCTCAACTTCCTACTTCATTTGTAAAATATGCTACTGTATATATCAGGCCTCTCTATAATGGATAGGCTGAGCAGCCAAGAGGGTAAGCCCAGTATATAAAAAAATACTGTATCCTTGCAATAGATTGTAGGAACTTGCTGAAAATGTATATTTACCATTACTAGTGTGTACTGTATCTGATCCATGTAATTAGCAATGAAACCATTACCTCTCCCACCAAAGCAGCCACCACTAATCTCAGCGTTTAATGTCACAGCAACCGCAGCCATACAACTACTACTAATAATAATAATAATAATAATCATCATCATCATCAAAATAACCAGACATATGTATTGTGGCCCTGCTAAAATCCGCTCTGAAGAGCTTCAAGAGCAGCTCGTGGCATCTAAGACTTCACCAGGAGCCAGATTCAAAACAGGCATCAGGCCCCACTCCTGCTGAAATAAACAGTTGGCTCAAGATTCTCTCATGTATTGGTTATTACTTGTAAAAGCAGTAATAAAGGCTTTGCTACAGACAATAGAGGGGAACATTTATCCTTAGCATTTATCTCATTTACAGAAAATAATACTAAAAGGCAGCATAAGAGAAATCCTCTGTCAAAGCGAAATGTTATTAATCTCAAACGTTTTTAGATTATTTGATGTAACATACAGGCACAAATAGAAAATGCAATAACAGAAAGAAATAGGAGGCTGTAGCATTTAAGACATAAACTGACTGATTGTAGAATGTGAAATGAAATGAGTGTACAGTGTTAGTGAGGTGGTCAGACTGAGAGAATGAATGGGGAATGTTGATTGATGAGGCACGGCCTGTGCTTGACAGACATATCAGAGCTTGATGTACAGACCACTTACATTCTTGGACCAAAAGCATTAGCAAAAATGGCAAGACAACATGTCAGTCAACATGTGGTGTTGAGCATATGAGAAACCATCATGTGACATGTGCGTCTTTAGGAACCATAGCGTTTAGCAACTAACGATATACTGGTCAAAAGAGCCGGTTTAATACGGTGGGCTTATAAGGTGCCCAAGTGATGATGTCCCCTTATTATTGTAGACCGATCTGCTTTTATACAGACAAAAATCCCATTTATTTACATACGCCTATTATTTAAGATACGATGCTACATTACATATTACATATGCATCCCATAACACATTAAGTGACATCATGACAATCGCATTGTGTACACACAATTGGCAATCCTTTATATTTTACACTGCTAAATGTGGGAGGGGGTTCCTATGAAGAACTTGTGTTGTTTAAACAACAGACGCGTTACTGCATTTTGACCGTGCTGTAGTGTTTCTGGTCGGGGATGCTGGTGACTTGGCCAGTACAGAGTTGCCAATGCTAAAATATGCCAGGAGCTGTGCTGCTTCTCTTGTGAGGCTGTATCACAATCTGATGATGATGATGTACAGGAAGGCGGCACACAGGGATGGCCTGTGCAGGACAAATGGTAAGTCAAATTGACTGTGTTTCAATTCCAAAGGATAGGGCTTTTTCTCTATGTGTTTACACACTGTACATAAATGTCCACCACATACTGCAGAACAAATAGTCTACTGCTGGTGGTGGGGCTTTGCAAGCTGTCACTGACGCTGTAGCAACGTTGTCACACCAGGCCTATTGTGACGCCGATAGTTGTAGTTAGGTTTCTCTTGTTGCGGTAACTCAAATGATGCCTCTCCATTTTAACTGAAGCCTTACTGGTGACTGCAGCGTTACTGGTGAGTGATATGTTTAGTTTAATTATTATAAATATCACTCGGAAGTTGGAAACACTGGTTAGAGGATCAGCAGTTACAATTGTACAGTACAGTATGCCCACATGGGACAGGCCCCAAATATTAGGATTGTGTTTTTTTGAAAGCAGCGATGAGTCTGCCAGCTACGAACAGATAGATGGATAGACATATTACAGCAATTTTGTGTGACTGGCCTTGGAGTTCCCCTCTGATGGATCCAACCTTGATCCAGCTGCTCCCCATGTTGGAACCACTTTGGTTGTTCTGGAATATTTCTATAATCCTCTAAACAAAAGGGAATCCTGGTACATCAAGAATATGAATGCACATTTGAAAATAACTATCAGAACAGCCAAATATTCCCATCTTGTACTTTCCAAATGCGTTTGTGTACCGGTAAAGGCTTCTGTGGTGGAGTAAACAATGCCGAACGATAGTTGATATTTGAATAAAAAACACTTTTCCTTCAGTGCCATAGGTTGTTTCCTCAGAAGCTCCACCCCCCACATTGGACAGGCATTGCCAAGCCGGGATATTACAGTGTGGTGCAGCCTGCACCACTTAGTGTTCCCAAATACAGAGCGAGGGTTGTGTAGAAACACAACAAATGTTTTTAGAGCACACACAGAACACACAGCTAGTGGACTGTGAGGAGATATTCACTGAATTCAACAAAAACAAAGTGCATGTGTGTGTATGTACAGTATGTACAATGGCTGACTCCATCTTTGAGTAATCAAAATGCAAAGCCAAAGTGAGAATGCGCTATCCACACAGAATGTCCACAATGGGAATATCACGATCATTCAAACTCATTGCATTAATTATTGAAAACAACAATCTATCACTAAATCTTCTTTTGCTAAAGCAGAGTCATGTAATCTTACACCCGATAAAGCTAAAATAGAACCTTACATAATCAGGTGACTTTGTTAAAGGCAGTCAAGCTATAACTTAGCATTGAGTGTTTGAATGAAGGCCAGAAATGATGACACTGCGAGAAAGGTGAGAGAACAGTTTATTCTCAGGATGACGTCTCTGAATGAAGTACAGTATTCTTTTTTCAGGCTTATGTGCTCATTCTGTCGTTCCATCGATAGTTGGGGTAGGGAATGCTTTCATCACCAAGCAGGTGATGAAACAGCTTTCATTACCAACCAGGCCAAAGATTTTAAAATGGCTATTTCAAGATTCAGGCTGTGGTGCATGATTAAAAACCAGCAGCCTGCCTGTCTTGCTTGGTCATTTTTGCAAGACAGTATTGAGGGGTCAAACAGACAAGTTCCAGAGACAAATATAGTGAAATTGTTGACACCATTTGGGAGAAAACAACAGAAAATCAGAATATGTCCATTAGGCTTCAACATCACAAGATGAAACTCTGTGGTTGAATACTGTATGTTCACTCAAAGATGTCAGCAGCATACATGCTGTCCTCTCTCTTATATGCAGATATCAAATTGGTCCAGTGGAATACAGTTATGCATTTGTGCTTGAAAATGCGAATGGAGGAATACTGTAAACAAAAACGTACACCTTCACCCCTCGTAATCCTAACATAGACAGAAACACGAATTACTGCATGCATTTACCAACACACAATTACACACACACACACACACACACCCACAGACAATGTCCTTGACTTGAATTTTTACATTCTACTTCTGACGCCTGCCCACATTTCAGTCATCCTTGGGAGGAGGCAGAGCTGGCAGCCACACAGCAGCCAAACGGGGACAATGCGGCAAGCAGGCTATAGCAGCAGTAGCTCTAATACAGTAGTGGCATCATGGCAGGTTCAGCTGAAAGAGGGGCACTGACACCCATACTAATGAGACCATATACGCAGAGCAGTGACCGAGGGTATGCAGTGGGAGTACGCAGAAACACCACAGACCGTAGACAGCCTCACGGAATCCCCCGCGCTCAAGGCAAAAGAGCTATTTGCTTTGCTCCACTTTCATCTCTATCTCCCTCTGAAGCCTTGACACGTTTCCACAGATGCGTTCAATTCTGTGCTTTTCACAATGGAAGCGCCTCAACACAATGCAAATATCAATCTCATTACTAGAGGAACAATAGCCAACACTAGGTGCATAATGTGGCCCTAGGAATAGACTGCCTGTTCATTTGAAAAAAAGTTACAATATGGAATTGACTATAGAACTGAATACATTGTGGCTCTTGGTTGAAAACGTCTGTGCTGCAGGCCTAATTTGATAAAGCCTCATTGTCTTAAAGACCCATCAATTATTCCTGCATGGCAACCTTCTGCCCCGAAATGAAAACGTCAAATAATGACTAGATAGTGTAAACATCCAAAACGTAATAGGATTTGAAGTGGTAGTGGAGTTTTTGCCGAAAATACACTGTATGTGGCTTTTCGCTTTTGGAGGATGGAAGAAAAAAAAATATTTTTTATCATAAAACCAATTTAATCCTGTAAATGCAGTGTACCATAATAAGTTCTAAGTTATTACATAACAAGATATGGTTCTATCTACAGAGCAACCAAGCATGATATAAAAGCCAGATACTGTATCTTTGTAATTCATATTCTCTTTAAAAATCACCATTATGATGCAGTATGAAGTGAATACGTAGATTTGAAATGTATATAAGATTTATTATGCATTTTTCTATTTAGTTTCCATACTGTAAAAAAAAAGAATGCATAAATATACAGTATGAACATTATGCTTGCCATACAGACAATCCAACACAAAATAACTCCCAGAAACAGCAATTCAATCCAATCTGAATAGCTAAGCAGGCGACTTCAACAATCCTCATATCTCTATCTCAGGTACCCTCTACTATAATATGCTATATGCACAGTATACAGCCCAGCCTCATTAAAGGTTAATAAGGTGTATTTCTGCACAAGGAAAGGGACTTCCAATGGACAATCTAGAGCACTTTAGCTGCAAATCTACTGTTGATGGTTTCATTTACTGTACACTCCTCCATGAGTCATCTCATCAGTGCTGCAGTCAGTCTGTGTGTGTGTGTGTGTGTGTGCGTGTGCGTGTTTGCGTAATTAATGTATGCAAATGCTCATGTATTTACCGTAGAAATAAAAACGAAAAAGAGACAGAGGCACATGGAGATGTACTGTAATACGACAGAGAGAGAGAGAGAGAGAGAGAGAGAGAGAGAGAATGCAAAAATGATGAGTCAGTGACCTTTCAGAGCCCTTCAACACCTTCCAGACAAAAATGTATCACAACCCCCCAACAGATTCATAAAGAGCAAGATCGCTCTCACTGATGAGAGACAGATGCCTTCCACGTAGGGTAGCCAGCAGCTTGAAGAATTACATTAGCTATTTCTCTCCAGTTATTCAGGTCAAATATATTCCAGACCTGTTTTAAGACAGTGGTTCCTATACCCACAACCTCCAAGTGCTTGCAATAGCAAACAATAATAATAATAATAATAATAATAGCATAAAAATATTCAGTATTTAACAAAGCAAGAAAATGTAAGATTATCAAAGAAAATGTGAAATAATATTAAAAGGAAAGAAATTGTAGTTGTGAATTAGACATACTCTAATTAAAAACAATATAACCACGGTCTCTGGGAAAAAGCAACTTCCGACCGTTCACGGAATTTGAAGCCACAGGTTGAGAACCACTGCTCTAGGACGTCATGAGCTTGCCCTCTCGTCTCTGCTGAGGCACGGGAGCACCTCCATGCCCCAAAGTTTCCCCCCAGGCTTTAGCAACAGCTGTCTGACTCCTACTGTGAATTATGCAACAGGGGAAAGGAAACACAAACAAGGTTATGCTGCCTCAGAAGAGTTGCGATGAAGGCCATACGATGCTGTTCACAGCTTCCCAAACTGGAAGCTCAGGGTGAACTGTTCATGTAGACATACAGTACTACTCATAGGCGTGGCATACCCTGGCTATAGATGCCCAAATTAAACTCTGACCACCTCTGTGTGACTGTGTGTGCGTGGTTTGTGTTTGTTTGTTTGTGAGTTTTATTATATTCTAAAATCATATTAAAGAGTTTTCTCTAATTAAGTGAACTATCTAATGGATAGTTTTCATGAATAAACTGGCAAATTAACAAGTGTATGTGAATTGGTTGCTTAAACCATATGTGTTTACAGCATTTACTGTAATTCATTTTTACTATGTGGTGCATACTGTACAATAAATAAATAACTAAAGCAGTGTTCGTCCCGTCTGTTAGGTAGCATTATATAAATATTCTATGTGACAACATAAACAGCATGTCAGGAGCACAATGCTATTAACATTTGACTAAACAAAAATATGACCATAATGTAGTGCAAAATACATGATAAGGGAGATAAAAACAAGGCAGTATATGTTTGTTCAATCTCTAACAGGCAAGCCAAGTTCGAAAATGTAACGTTAGAGAGCTTAAACATTGGCTAAACAAATTCTGAAAATAATAATCATTATTATTTTTATTTATTATTTTAGGGATGCTGATAATGCAATTTAGTTGTGCATGAGCACATCTAAAACATTTTCAAAAATTGCCAATGTGCAATATTGCATGTCCTAAAATGCAATAAATCCATGCTTACAGAAATTAATCCATTATATTTATGCTGTCATCTTTTAATTTGAAAATAGAGTAGTTAATAATGTGATGCCATCTCATGTGGCAATGCTCCATAACATTTTTTTTTTATAATATCGCAAATCAAATCAAATTGCAATCTGTCGCAATCTGCAATCTGTCATAAAAATGTAAATTAGATTTTTTTCCAAAATCGTTCAGCCCTAACTGAGATAGTTGTGGACTGATCATTGACCGTGGGGAGCAGGGAGCAACCTATAACACGCTGGTGGGCTGTGGGCTTTCATTGCATTTAGGCTACTTTAATGCTGTACGTGTTACCGCCTATAGTCGGCAAGACTGTAAACGGTTGGACATGAGTGTGGATACCTGGACTAATCAGAATACTAATCTTTTGCTATATATTTGCCGATTTGGAATGTAGTCTACAAACAAAAGAGTACAGATAGCCTTTTGTCAACAGAGTGGTAAGTAACTTACTGTATGCTTTGTAGTAATAGTAGTAAGCTTTGTTTGTGGGCCATAATGGAAACCCATGAAAAGGATTTGTAGTGTGATATGCTCTAACCGGACTGAGGCCAACATTTGTCTTCTTGACTATAGCTCTATGCTCCTTGACGTGTAGGCATGTAAGATAGCACGCAGCACAGACGAACCAACTTTCAGAATTGTCCTAAAATTCAAAAAATTTTAAATCACGTTTCACAACCTTTACCGTAGTCTACACCAGACAGAGAATGCGTGAAAAACGCTGACATGTTTATTGGACATAGCCTAAAGTTGGTATTATTTTGAAAACGATTTACATGCATGTCATATTCACCACATGTTGTCTTAATTCATAAATAAAGTAGGCTAGGTTTATATAGAGACTGTTTTTAGATGAACCATGTTCAATCAATCAATCAATCAATCAATATTTATTTATATAGCACTTTTCATACAAATTCATGTAACACAAAGTGCTTCACACTACAACGTCAGTAAAAACAATAC
>JAODUH010000889.1:0-13272 GCA_027564835.1 Typhlichthys subterraneus
TATATAGGAATTAAAATATATACATATATTCATTCATAAATATATACTATTAATAATTTAATATTGATGTTCAGAATATGAGGAAATGCAATATACACAGGATTTACAGATAGACAGAAATGGTGTTAAAACCTAAACAAAACCTTCAATTAACATTTGCCTCATGTTTCTTTGTCATATAAAAGTTTATATGACTGGTTATTTTGTACTGTAGCCAGATAACAAAATATTAAATCCAGTGACGTGTAAAATGTATCAATATAGCCTATAGGATGATTGTGCAGAATGTTCTAGGTCACAAGCCACAATGTCCAAGATGTCAAAGCGATAGTGAAGTGAAATGAGAAATGCCAGGACTTAATTGGTTCCCTAGAGTACATGGATGGTGAATTCACCTATCACACACTCACTAGCTTTTTCATGGACACAGAATGATTCTAATGGAATCCAAAGAGATTTCCAGTGGTGCCATCGAGGGTAAGATGAAGACACGACCTTCAACAAAAACATTTGCAATTCAAACGTGAGCCATCCTTCATGGCTGTTAAGTATACACAAAGATGAAAACATCTATCTTTCCTTTGAATCCTCAGACAGACAGGAAAGAAAAGCCTTGCCAATCAAATATTCCCCATTCGTTCTCCAGCTCATCCAAAGAAAGACGCCAAAGTCTTTCTGTTGCCAGTCCATCTTTTTTAACAAGGCTATAGACTCATTAAAATTATAATAACTGGCTTACCTTGTGGGCTATATCGAATCATTATTGTAATTTGTGCAACATGAGATAAAACAGTCACAGAGAAATTTTAAAGTATAAAGTTAACATTAATTATTATTTTACCTATTTGCTATTTTTTACGTAAAACAAGATTTAACAAGAAAGTTAGGTGAAAGAAACAATAGTGCCACAAATATTTTTAAGATAGATGTTATCTTAGATAGCATGTAAAATTAGAATAAATCCCGTACCAGAACTTGTACTCTCAAATAAAACAGAACACCTATTCCACCAAACAATTTCATTCAACAGTGGCTTTTGTGGTCAGTCTCAAAATAGAATAGAAATGGAAGGATTCCAGGTGTATATTAAAATACATACCATGGACAGCCTGACAATAATCGGTAGGCTGTTCTGGTCTATGCTATAAAGTACAGTAGAAATTTTATTTTTTATAAATGATAAACAAGGGCCAAAAATAGATAGTTCAAATGGCATCACACACAATTGACTTTAATTTAGCTTCCTGGAGGCATCTTGAGGTTTAATTATTTGTCTGGGCATAAAGCCTGAATAGATCGATACAGGTCGGTTTCACAGGCAGGGGTTAATCTTAGTCGTACACTCAATGGACAAATCAACTGAAAAAATGCATAGAATAAAACAGATAAATCCCTGTCTGGAACATTGGCCCTTAAAGCAGAAATTTCTTCAGGACCAAAAATGGCCTACACTATACAGATATATTCAGAAATTGACAAACTGCTTCATAACAGCAACACAGTATATATATATATATATGTATGAACAATAAATGTTGTATTCACTACAATGGATTTTAAATTATGTCTAATACTAATAAAAGGTGTAAAAATCTAAGGTGTGCTAGCGTTAAGATATCCATTATAATAATAATAATAATAATAATAATAATAATAATAATAACAATGTTACTCACACAACAACAAGACCCTGAAAACAGTGCACAAATAATCATGAGCATGGATGCACTGTAAGGTGAAGGGAGAATATTAGCTGAATATACAGTATACATTCATACAGTTTTCTCTTCCAAAGAGGGGGCCTCTATTTAAGACCTGCTTCAGTTGGCTGTTGCCTCTGCTGTTCTAGCTCTTTCCATGTTTGACTCCGAGTTTTGATTCTTTCATCCAATGACAACTCTCTTCAACAAAAGAAGTGGATGAGAATTAGCTAACTTAAAACACAGCAGAGGTTACTATATTCTATGGATACAGTACATGTCATGTATTTAACTATCTAACTTAAAACACAGCAGAGGTTACTATATTCTATGGATACAGTACATGTCATGTATTTAACTATCTAACTTAAAACACAGCAGAGGTTACTATGGTCTATCGATACAGTACATGACGTATTTTATTCCAAATGTATTTCTTCATTTAGCCAAGGTACTGTATATTTAACATTCGGATATGAAATTACATTAAAATAAATGTATCACGTTCATTAATGTTTGTATAAGAGTCTAGAAACAAAGACGATGCAAATACAAACCTCTGCTGAAGGTAAAGACTGAAAGCTTCATGCAGTGCATCAGAAGTCATTTCTGTCTGCTGTCTAGACAACTCTGATGGCCCATGTGTGGCAATATAAGGCTCAACAATGGCAGCCTCCCCAAAATGGAAGGTCAGCAAATGGCTTATTTTGCAGTATCCTGTGACAGAAGTATCCTGCTCTATATGCTGGTCACCTGAATGAGAAATGGTTGCTAAATAAGTTTGTAGTGCCCACAGCATGACAAACCATTGATCTATTAAGGTAACTAATAAAGTGGATGTTTCTGGACTCTACGTAGAAACTTGATTTTGTCAGTGGGATAAGAAAATGTTATTTCCTGTACAGTATGTGTTGATAAAGTATGGGATTTTAATACCTGTTGTGGATTCACCTAGAATTAATAGTGCTTTCTTCTTAGTGTCCAGCGTGTAAACAGGCTCCCAGGGAGTGGCAAGCAGCTGAGATGTGGGTGGACTTAAATAGGACACTGTAATCATGCTGATGACATCTTGGAGGAACATGACACCATTTCGTTGGACCACAAGAGTCTGCTCAAACAGCAAAAGACCAAAACAGAACATTTATTAATTTATTTGTTAAGCCTACCATGTTGTTAGTAAATGGTGAGTGCAAACATGTACAGTATATGGGCAAGAAGAATGAAACATTGTGAATGAAAATAAAATGAAAATAAAAACATTTTAAAATACTATTCTTACCAGGTTGCACAAAAAAGGTACTGATATGACCGCAGCAGGGAAACCACTGGAGTTACTGGGTCTAAATGATTATGAAAAAACACACTATATAAATCTATATCTATTGTAGGATCAAATGCAGGATCCATTCCTCAGTATACTTTAAAAGCAGGACCCATTTATCTTAAAATGTCATTTTGTGCAATTTCTAAATTGTCAAATGTTCCATTTATAACAAACTGGATGATGACAGGCTAGTAAGGAATGAAAGCAATGTTTTGGTCTTATTTGGTGATATTGGTTCCAAAATAAAACGCATCATATTTTAGACTTAGGCTTTTATGGCCAACTGTATAGTGTAAATTGCTCTTTTGCCTGACTTTCATCATCACATATGAATAGTAATTACTACATTTTAATTGAAACATATACTTAACATAATATACTGTACGCTGCTGTATATTTGCTAACAACGATATAAAGTCATTGTGCAAAGGTGAGGCGACCTTTCATTCAGCTGAGTGGCAATGGGTTTTGACCCACGTCCTGTGGAAAGCACATAGGTCACCCCGCTCTTGCAAGCCACCAAAAGGTGGACTCTGTCCTCTGTCATAGCCTGAAACGATCTGGCATCCTCGGCAGGAGCAGGCTGACAGTGCACAAAGAGTATGCTGGTAAAGACACTGTCTGCCTCCGACACTGAGATAACTGACAGTGGGAACCCTGAAGAGAAAGAATGGGAGTGGTCCAGAAAGTGAATCAGCCGTTAACCCTTTTCATGTCCCAAAACGTTAATGGATTGCTCTTACATTGTACTAAGGAAAGCTTCTCAGCAACATCTTGTTAAAAAAAAGACTTGAGATAAAACAAAACAAAACAAAATCGTAAGAATACTGGCTTTTAGAGGGAGAAGTGTGTTAGTTGTACCCAAATCTAGAGATTCTGGATGTGCAATTCCAGAACTGCAGCAACCATTAAACGTAGGGAACTAAAATGGATGGGAACTAAACCTTTTAGTATAACCCAATACAAAACACCCTTTCTAATTAGCTTGACGCTGTTTCTATTAGTAGGCTACATTCTATCTTGATCATAACAAATGTGCCTCTGTAGATGGATGTGTCTGTCATGTACAGTATGACACACATAATGTCATTTCTAGTTATTTCAAGATTTCTGATTTTAATGCTTTTCTGTTCTCAAAATGTATTCCTTATATATGTATCACAGTGGCATAATTGCTAATAAACAAATATGGTTGTTCCCTGACATCTTTAGATTTACTTTAGATTAATGTAAAATGTTACTTTGTTAATTATAGTGTACTATACAATATATATTTTTAATATAATATGAATATAATATTACTACGACATTCAATATAAGGGAATTGACAAGGATTGAATGAGGAAATATAGAATTGGAATCAGGTGTTGCAGTGTCTGTAAGCAATGTTCCGTTAACTGCACGCTCAAGACAGCTTACCTAATTGCCTGTCCCGGACAGTCACCAAAGCCGTGCCAAGACCCAAAGCTATGTAACGATTACAAGTGCTGACAGCAGAGCACACGATCTCCGCTGCGTTCAGCCACAATGCATCTGCCTTAGGGTCCTCTTCTAAAGCAGTAAGGGGCCAGCCACCAGAGGTCAAAGACCGGGTAAAGACTTCAGAATTATACAGATCAGATTGTGTAGCTAGCATAATAACTTCAGCAATATAATTAGCTAGCGACAAATGACAAGAATGTATTGCAAGGGGTACATCCATGCAGACTTAGCAAACAGTTAAGCTACGTAAGCATGTTGATGGATTCTTGTGATTGTGAAGAAATACCTAAGAATTAAAGGAGGGGCCCATAAGCTGAAATAAAGAAAACCATGCACACACAAATTTTTGTGAGATGAAAATAATACAGATCTAGAGAGTATTATATTTTGGGTTCCTATGGGTTCCGTATAATGCTGCCCCCTTTTGTGAGGAAACTTTAAATTACAAGTAGCAACTGCGTTAATTAGTTAGACAGTTACAGTACCATCACACAAGATAATTCCTGAATATATACACATAATGTATCCTACCTGGTAGATTTTTTGTATTTCTGCAAAGAAAATACTCAAGAAGATCAAGGCTGCCACTCCACCACAGGGCTACAGCAACAGGCAACCCCACTGAGAAAATGTTTGATTAAAGGTGACATTAATATTGTAGTATTGTCACTCACTAAACATATATACATGTGAAACAATGTAATGTACATTAACTATATAACAATATAAACTTGCAGATTTACTATAGCGGGGGAATAACATTATTAACAGGCTACAGTAGGCCTACATACAGTCCTTCAAGTTAATTTAACATAATTAATAACGTCTTCAAGTTAATTTAACATAATTAATAACGTTAATTTAATGTAATTCATTAGGTGGAAAAGTCTCAAATGGATCAGCAACATGCAGACCACCCTTCATATTATACTCAAAATCCCCTGGTCAGTAAGCACCAGTCCTTATGCTAAAATGTCCTTGAGCAAGGCATCTACAGTGTATGGTACCAAAGACACAATGTTCTGCAGCTAACATCTCCCAACATGTATTTAAAAAACAGTATTACATTAAATTAAAACTGGTTAAACCAAAGTTGCATCAAACACAGAAACACATCTTTAATCCACCATCAGCCCTATACAGCATTACAAACCTTGCTGGCGCTTTCCTCTGGTTGGGCCAGGAAATGAACCACAGGGAAGAAGGAAGTGTATGGTGCAATGGCTGACACAAACAAGATACGAAGAAGTAGTAAAGATTCAAGTGTAAATATTAAATATTGTAAATACTCCTTTACTAATGCCTGATCATGCCTGAATACTGATCATGTCTTATTGTCACCTGTGGCTAATAGAGTATGCTGTGTATGGTACCTGGGGCCTCTATTCAATTCCTTAGTTCCATCTGTGTTGCTGTGATTCCTGTGTGTGAACACAGAATCTTGTTCTTCGCTGTGGCTGCTGTCATAGGTCTTCCCAGAATTAGGTGTTTGACCAGAGACATTACGTGGGCTTTCCGGCAATGACGAACAGACCGACCGCAGCGTATTGCAAGCCATGTCTTGTGATTCTACTGTGGATAGCAGGTGTGAGTAAGCCCTTAACCTCCAGTCTTCCACAACAGAAGTGTCAAATTCACCCACGACAAATTCATCTATTCAGGCACACACATGCCCTGTCTCACAAACACTCATGGACGTGCACACACGCGTACACACACACACAGAACTTTTGACAAAATTCACCAGGTAGTTTTTTGGGTGGCTTGACTCTCATCAGTACTGCGGATGGTGACCATCTGAAGTCAACTCCTAATGGGTTCTTCTACACGAAATAAATAAGACATATTACAAGATATTTACACATTTACAAATGTGTAATGTGAAATACAACATTTTACAACATTACAATACCTGTAATTCTTTTAACCACACTTCTACAGGGAAGCAATAGACTTCCAGGCAAAAAGCTCCATTGCCTATTAGAAGGTGTAAAAGTTGTATAATTTAGCACAGTTGTATCTCCACAAAGCATTTCCTTATTTTTCTTTCTCTCTTTCTTTCTTTCTTTCTTTCTTTCTTTCTTTCTTTCTTTCTTCAGTTTAAACTTGCAGGGACAGTACACAATAATAAACATTTCTGTAAATGTGCAGGTTTAGCCATACATATTAATTTTCAACTGCAGTCCCTGGGCAGGTGTAAAGCCAAATACATATAATACACATGGGATCATACAAGAAAGTAGACGTTGATACTTACAGCTAATCGATGCACTTCCATAATGCCCCCCTCTGGATAGCTCAAATGAATTACAAATACTCCTTATGTTAATATCTCCCTGTAAAAGATTGAATGATATATTGATATGATATAGTAGACATGACCAGATGCGGTAACTATTCTGATATAATATTGGTTGACCTGTCCAACTATTGACAAATGTACTACATGTAAGTCACTTTGGATAAAAACGTCTGCCAAATGCCATAAATGTAAATACAAAATAGAGAATCTTGTTTTCTTTGTCACCTTGACGTTTTCCATTGAAGTACACTCACACTCACGGACAGAGCAGAACTAGGAATGACCGATTTAGATTAGCTCAGACTGCACAATGTAGTTCTAGCCATGACTTGAAGTGATGCACACTGAGAGAAAAGCAATATTGGATGATGATAGCAAGCAGAAATACTCACCATCTTGTTTATAACTTTGAGCAGGTGAATGCTTTCGGCATTATATGCAAACACTCTGGCAACACCTGCAAATGGCAAACAGTTGCAACCTGTGGTCAGGATTGAAATAAAGCAATTTATGGTACAATTCTGTCTGAAAATCCCCTTGTGGTTGAAACCACTACTACAAGAAATGTGCTATTTTACTTCAAAACGAAAGAGCGTGCTGTTCCGATATCTTAATGCTCAAGGGCTCACATTCCTGTATACTCCGCTCTCAAAAATGTTTATAAGTAATCTCTACCCCTCCCCCTGCAAGAGATTTGTTTCGAAACGTAAATTAATCTTTAGTGTCATTATACTCTATTATATATATACTGTATTATATAATATTCCATTTTGCACGGTTTATTGCAATGAAGTTAAAAAGAAAATATTTGTAGTGTAACGATCCGTTCCCGGATCATGATCAACGTTTTGTGTTCCAGGCCTGTTTCTTGTCACTGTGTATCCCAGTCTCGTTAGTTCCACCTGTGTCTGAGTAATCACTCACAGAGTGGACTGAATGCTCTGACAGTTTGATTAATTTTTCACTGAACAACACATTTCATCAAAAATGTTCAAAACTTTTTTTTAACTACTTTCAAAGACGTTTGCTGCATTTAATGGGCATCGCGATTGTTGCTCAGTGACGTGTAGGGAAGTGTAGCTGCATATTTACTTGCGTATTTGTGAATATAAGTCATCATCACTATTTAGTACCACTACAAAATATAGCTTATATTATATAGTTATTGTATGCCATCTCATTCTGATATGAAATGCATGAAATTCAAAATAAATCGGAATATGTTGAGAAAAGCATTACGACATATCCTTCAACTGGACAGAAGTTGTTCTAGAGCCCCGCTGGTTCTCCTATCATCTTGTGCATCTGTACAACTGAAACACAATATACAGCAACAACCTACAGCAGTAAAACACAAATGACTGTTGTTGTTAGCCATGTGAACATTGTTGTTCAACCCATAGCCTATATGAGGACAGCCCAACTCCTCCCTGTTTTGTAACCTTCTGTTACAGTCCGATGCCGTAATTAGTAGTCAATAATTGCACCGATTTACATTTAAAATAGAATTTATAGGGTACTTTTAGTATTCAGGCTAACTTCCGGGAACTATTTTGAGGACCCATGATCCGCCGTTGCTGCGAAAAAACGGTGCATTGGAGTGAACGGAGATGACGCAACTCTCTCTCTACATGGCTCTAATCAAGCAAATAGAAGGTTCAACTAGCTGAATGCAAGGAGATATTTTGTGACTTTGACAAAAAGAATATATTATCTTAAAATCGCCGACTATATACCTTTAATATAAGTCTGACACTATGCAGAAATACATATCCACGGCAGCGGAGATCCCTGGCGCCACCTACCCATGTCATCCACCGTGCCAAGCAGATAAGCCGTGCTGGCCATGCCGGTGATTTGGATGGATGTGATTTCCAGCTCGCTCTCAAGCCATTGTGCCACACAGACAAGAGAGGAAGCGCAGGTCACAGACAGGCCACCCGAGTGCCCGACACCAAGGTATTGGCCGTCCTCTGAGCATGCCAGGCAGTTGGTTCTTTCTGGAAGCTGCATGGGGTTAAAGTAGGGATGGGACGATATGGGATAATACGGTTTATCGTGATAAATTCTATTATATTGGCAGAGGGTCATGCGCTCAAGCTCCGGTTGGTCTACCTGTAAACATCCTTGAGCAAGATGCCTAACCCCTACCTTGCTAAGTGGTGCTGGAGGGCCAGGCACTCATCCCTCTAAAGGGGACTCTGCCCTGTGTAGGGTGACTTCTTTCACAAGAGATGTTATTTAAACGGGTGTCCTGACTCTCTGTGGGCACTTATTGTAAGAGTAAGGGTGCTAACCCCGTAGTCCTGGACAAAACAAGCCTGGCCTCTCATCCCATCATGGCTGCCTAATCATCCCCAGTTTCAAACTGGTTCAATTGCCTTCTGTCCTCACCCATATCTACTCCCCAGGCCATTCTCAGTCAACTTGCCTGGTAAAATAAAGGTAAAATAAAAATACATTGTGGTGAATGTCCATTATTGTGATAATCATGAATATCCTCACATAAGTACAGTATGAATATTGTGACTTGAAAAAAGATATGTACTGTAGCTCAATGTGAGCAGTCCAACTGTATTGATTTACTCATTTATTTATTTATTTATTAGCCTGCAAAATTCCCAATCAATCACCACCATGGCTGATGGGGCTTGCCCATTTCTCAACAAAATATAAGACAAAGTGATTGTATGACTGATTAAGTTGCCAATTTAAGAGTTTAAGTAATAAATTATTGCGATAACATCTATCGCAATTATTTTGGACAGGATATTCGTGACATTCATTTTTCATATCGTCCAATGCCTACTTAAAGTGACAAGAAATGGGATAAAAAAAAGAAATTGCATCAGCTCTACTAAATTAGACACAGAACTTTTTTTGTTGCTGGGTTGTTGGCTAAAACTGTAAATTTTTGGTTTAAAATCAACATTTAACTTTGAAATAATAACAACAGACAGAGGTTTGTGATTTTAAAGCAGAAGCAATTTTTTTTATATTAGTCTATACCGTACTGACCTGTGAAACTGCTGACAATTTCAATATTGGTATTTTTATTTTGGATTCCTCTGCTATCCTTTCAATTTCTCTTTTACATATGATGTCCCATGCTCTGTCAAACAGTCTGTCCACGATCTTATCAATAATGCTGAATGGCACTTGAGACAGAGCTGTTCGGGGTCCGACAAAAAAAACATCTTCTCCATCCTCACTCATTTCATGGTCTGAGGCATCTGGGATATTCATGGGAACGTACCTGTACTGTATATGGATAGACGAGGCACACACGCATGCACACATACCAGATGTTCAGTATAAGATAGTATTTGTATACTATTGCATAATTCGCCATGCACATTATTGCGTCTTACGTTGACAGACAACCAAAAAGTAAATGTAATTGTAGCGCATGTAGGCTACTCCTGTCGTCCGACCTTGAGCATCGCAATGTGTAACACAACCTACCGGACAGGTGTTAAGCCTAATTCTGTGTCCTGCCGGATCCAGTGACCCTTTCGAAAGTGCACATGCGCCCCCTAAAATGTACACTCTATTAGTGTGTGTGTGTGTTATTTCTCATGCACTTTGTGTCTCTCTCCCGACGTGTTTTAGTTCGTTAAAGGGTTAATAAAAGGTTAGCTATATCGATGGTGGTTTGCTCTGCAAAAACCTTGTGATTTTAGCGATTTCCGAATAAAAAGTGAATAGTGATCTACTTTATCTACACCAACCTCTTTTTTAAAGGTTAATTGATGTCTAGATATTTCTAAATGTTATTTATATATCTATCGAACTTTTTCATGCTTTTTCTGCTTTATTTAACATACTTCGTTTCGAAAGGGTCACTGAATCCGACAGGACACAGAATTAGGCGTAACACCTGTACTGTAGCTTATACCTTACGGTAGATAGTTAGGCTATTCGAAGTTCTACATTACACACATTTAAAACTTGATGTATTGTTAGTTGGTTATTATATTAGTTATTATAATCACGCATTTGCACGACTCATTCAACATATTACGAAATTAACTGACATCAAACCTGATGTAGCCTCGATGCTGTTCATTGCTTTATGTTGCGTGGATCCACAGAAAAGCGTTTACGTCTTGTCATGACAACAAGTCACTCTTCCTGGAAAATAGATACAGTAGCCAACCTGTTGGACACGTGATGCCGATGTTTAAAACTAGGCTATTCATTTAAATTTGTTTAAAAAAAAAGTCTACCTTGAAATTGTCAATCCAATCGATATGTATGTTGTGTGTTCAGATGGCATGTGTGGACAAAGTCATGGAACCTTACGACAATCAGATTAAATCCAAATTTGTCAAAGATAAATCATTGAAATAGATCAGATTTGACCGGAACACAACAGAAGAGTTAAAAAAACGTATCTTTCTAAAAATATGAATTGACTTTCACCATTGAATAAAGAGCAATGTCAAACAGTGAAGTCAACAGTCAAGAAAGCAAGCAAGGGAAATTTTAAACAGTAGGTTATTAGCCTACATTAAGCAGTCAAGGAAAATATTCAGCAAGTATTATTAGCCTACATTACACATTGAAAATGCAACACTAGTCACTCATTGTGAAGAAGCTTTTATTCTTTTGAATGTGAGCAACAAGACAAGAGAACGTGTACATTTGTAAAATGCAATTCATAGACAATGCAATTAAATGCATATTATCCTCACTCTACCTCTTAAGAACTAGAGAGTATAGGTTTCCCTTCAGCAGATATATTACATGAATATACAATATTTTGCAGTGGCCAGTGGTGAACCAGTGAGCTGGCAAATATTCTGCATTCACACCCTCATGGTTCAGTTGTAATTAACATCCAATTTGAAATGTTTGCAGGCAAATATCATTAATTTAGTGATTTCACATGTAGGCCATACACTTTACTCAAACTATAACTGACAACCCACAGTTAAGATCTCCCCTCAAACACTATAGCCCACCATTTTCCTCAGCTGATAATGTACTACAAACCTTACTCAACTAATGGAAAACAGTGGTGGAAACCAGTGTTAGATCTAATGACAGAGTACTCTTTGCATTGTCAACACCTATGGATGACAAAATTATAAAAAGATTCAGACAATTGATCACGGTGTATGCCATAAGGCTCAGTCAATATAGGAGTTACCATGGTAGTGCAAACCTATTATCATAAAACTGGATTTAGCATATCAGCCGATCCTATCCATGATGTAATTAATGAATGTGAAACCTGGTGTTTTTGAGAAGTGCCACAACTATGACAGTTTCCAGCTTGTTTCCCTGAAAGTAATGTACAGTAAGGCATATGACAGATACATGCCATGGTTAATGAAACCTTCAAGATCTCAACAGTCTGTCTTAACACTGAGCCCCACAAAAGTATAATTATCTTAAGGCTGACTGTGTGTTATATTTCAGTTCTACAGACACATTGAAAAAATCATAATCGGAATGGCTTCGGTGCAACTCTTCACCACCAGCCAGTATTTGAAGAGGGCAAATAAGTATAAAATGGGATAACTTTAAAACACTCCAGCTTCATGCTCATCCTGCAAATACCACAGCTGGTTTTATTATGACAGTACATCATAATTGTTTTACCCCATAAATATGGCTTCATATTTCCCTGAAGCCTGCCTATAAAGGCGGAGAGTAAAGTGACAATATTTAGACTTTGATCAGGCTGTTTTTGTAGTTTCTATCATAATAATATTATAAATAATTAGAAAAGACAATTGCGCTCAAAGGTATCTTCACCCAAATTACAATAACTGACCTGAACAGTTTGGACATATAAAATACCTAATATGTGGACCTTTGATCTCATTATCAAGGTTTCCCACACTGTCCTTTATGTCTATTGCAAACAAACACTTTGATCTAGTTTGACACGATGAGAAGAGTAACATGTCAAACACACAGGAGGGAAGCGATTTCAAATAAATACATGCGTACTTCAAAGAATGGACGAACTTTAGAGAGCTAGAGAGAGAGAGCGAGAGAGAGAGAGAGAGAGAGAGATCATGTAATTAAAAATACTTTACATTAGATGCAAGGATGATATTCTGATGATATTCCCACCCTCAAATTTGAACATCAAGGCAAGCCTCGTTGGTCCCTTAACTGTCTTTTTAAAGGGGCGTAGTTAATAAATACTTTATCTGTAATAATAATTAAGCGCATTTTGAAATAGTTCCCCCATGCCTTTCCCCTTCAAGGGTACACATATCCAGCTAAATACTTTTAAATGGTAGTTCTGCTGATTGGATCCAGCTGGCAAATTATGACTTGGTTCCAGAAAGCAAGCCCAGGCCCAGCATACAAAATATGAATACCGCCAGTTCCATCTGGAATCAGATAATCCTGAGCCATGTAAAGAGAGAGTTGCGTCAAATCTGGTCACTCCAATAGACCAAAAAATGAAGTTAAAAAATAAATAAATAAATAATATATAT
>JAODUH010000890.1:0-13272 GCA_027564835.1 Typhlichthys subterraneus
CTGAACCCTCGTCAAGCCAGGTGGGCGTTGTTTTTCACCCGGTTTGATTTTGTTTTGTCCTACAGACCAGGCACGAAAAACGTGAAGGTGGACGCACTTTCGCGGCTGTACGATACAGAGGAGAGGCCCAGGGATGACACACCCATACTACCGGCCTCCTGCATTGTGGCCGGACGGACATTGAGCGTGCGTTACGTACCGAGCCTTCTCCACCTCAGTGCCCAGCTGGGCGTCGGTACGTACTGCTCGATGTCTGTGATCGCCTCATCCACTGGGCCCACACCTCACCTGCCTCTGGTCACCCAGGGATTGGGCATACAGTACGTTGCCTGGCCGCTAAATACTGGTGGCCCATGTTGGCCAGGGACGTGAGGGTTTACGTCTCCTCCTGCTCGGTGTGCACCCAGTCTAAGGCACCTAGACACCTACCAGCGGGTAAATTGCTCCCCTTACCGGTTCCACAACATCCATGGTCCCATTTGTCTATTGGCTTCCTCACTGACCTTCCTCTGTCTCAGGGCCATACCACCATCCTGGTCGTTGTGGACCGCTTTTCGAAAGCCTGCCGCCTCCTTCCCATGCCTGGGGTCCCCACAGCCCTGCAAACAGCGGAAGCCCTGTTTATGCATGTCTTCTAGGGTATGGAAGGCATTTATGGAACGTCTGGGGGTCTCAGTCAGCCTCACTTCTGGCTTCCACCCCGAGGATAATGGGCAGGTGGAGCGGGTGAATGAGGAAGTGGGTAGGTTCCTGAGGTCCTATTGCCATGACCGGCCGGGGGAGTGGTCGACGTTCTTGCCGTGGGCTGAATACGCTCAGAATTCCTTGCGCCACTCCTCCACGGGCATGTCACCCTTCCAGTGCGTGTTGGGTTACCAGCCGGTCATGGCGCCGTGGCATCAAAGCCAGACTGGCACTCCGGCCATTGACGACTGGTTCCGTCGCGCTGAGAACACGTGGTCTGTCGCCCATGTGTGCCTTCAGCATGCGGTGCTTCGCCAGAAGTCGGCTGCGGACCGTCGACGCAGTGACACCCCAGTCTTTGTGCCGGGTGACCGGGTCTGGCTCTTGACCCGGAACCTTCCCCTCCGCCTGCCTTGCAGAAAGCTTGGTCCGCGATTTGTGGGGCCATTTAAAGTCCTGAGGAGAGTGAACGAGGTAACCTATAGGTTGTTGCTCCCTCTTGACTATCATATTAACCCGTCCTTCCATGTTTCCCTCCGTAGGCCGGTGGTGGTTGGCCCGCTCCAGGAGTCTTGAGGTGCGGGAGGTTCCCCCGCTCCCTCTAGATGTGGAGGGGGAACCGGCGTACGGAGTTCGTGCCATTGTGGACTTGCGACGCCGGGCGGGGGGCCTTCAGTACCTCGTGGAGTGGGAGGGGTAGGGCCTAGAGGAGCGCAGCTGGGTGCCTGTGGCGGATGTCCTCGACCAGTCCCTGTTGCAGGAATTTCACTGGCGTTGTCCAGATCGCCACGCTCCGCGTCGCCGTGGTCGTCCCTGAGGTCGCCAACGGTCCCTCTGAGTCTTCTCCCCCTCGTGGCTCGGGCAGACTTCGGCCCTCGTCATCACCAAGCTACTAACCGCTGCCACTCCCCCCTAGATTTGTTCTGTTAGGTTTTACACACCTGTGTTTCATTTATGATTATTGATGTATGTATGTAAGCCCAGCAGTTTCTGTTTGCTTTGTGAGTTATTGATTTTGCCGCGAAGCACTCTGTCCGTCGCTCTTCTGTTCTATAATTTGTTTATAATTAACAGTCCTATTAAAAACCATAGGGTTGTTCTACTCACCTCTTGTTCTGCGCCTGACTCCTTCCAAGCCAATACTCCATTACACTATTAATCTATTTAATTCTACATATGTAATAGCTTTTATCCAAATTACGTAAAATTCAATGTATCAAGGAGCAGTTAGACATCTTGCATACATGTAGGCTACAGTAAGCCAAGATTGTTCATCAACCCCGTTATATTTTGGCTAGGAGTCTAGACTATACAACATGTCTGTCTTAATGCATGATAATGAATCACACATCAATATGGAAACCTTTTTAATTAATAAATGGTTTGCCTCAATTGGGGCATGAGGTCACACATAGCTCTATACTAAATGTGATGGTGGGCAAACATACTAACCCTTCTGGTGCACAAGCAGATATACCAAGATAATATGAACTAAATCATATGGTTACGTTAAATTAACTGCAGGTAAGATTTTAAAATAGAAATTATACTCCTTCCTTCTTTTTTAGCTATATAGCTCTCGTTTCAACTCTCAAAATCCTACCTTGAGTAGCTTTAACAGTAGATTAACTAGTCAGATCCATACATTAACCATCAGAACCAATCATGTGATGAAACTATCATCATTCATTCTCAAAAGGAGATAAATTAATTGGTTGAGTGGAAATACTAGGTAATTTAGTTTCTAAATGAATCCCTAACCCAACAGAGGTGTTTGCTATACTTAGTTTTCAAAAAGCAAGCAACAGTTATGCTATTTCTGGAAACACCGCTTTGAACATCCTTTGGCGTTTTGAATGACGTGTCTTTATTCAGTTCTAGGATGTCCTGAGAGCTGCACTCTATAAGAACATGTGCAGAGAAGCTTCAGACTTGAGATGCTTTAGACTTGAGAAGTCATTACAGTGCTTGCTTATGGCGAAAATAACTATGGTCAAATATAATATTGATAATCTATGATGTTAAGAATAGCATTATAATTGTATTGCCACAATAACCATCCATAATTAATACTCACAGTAGCACTTTACAGTATGTGCCTACCGTATATTAGGGCTGGGCGATATATGGATCAAAAATAATATCCAGATATATTTAGGTTGAATATATATCAGTATTTTCTATAAAGTAGGCTAAATGTTCAGGAGGAGAAAAAACAGGAAACCCAATGTAAATTAGATTTTTAGCTACATTAATTGTAGTTGTACATTGTTAAATCCATAGCAGAGATGTTGTGAATATTGCAGCTATGACAGTTTACTCAATTTAATCCACATTTGTTTTTGATTACCGGTACCTTGTAAAACTAGCTGGCTACCTGTATATGTTTGTCAGAAATGGAAATTAAGCATGTGACTCAGTATCTGCTCTCTCATTGGCTACTTTGAAAAAAGTGCGCTTCAGTTGCTCAGTCCGTGTCAACGAGCGGAGTTAGTAGGCCGCCATATGTGATCGTTCTCTGATGTCTCTGCCCCTTTAACACTCTGATTAACAATCTGAATTCAATAAATCACTCTCTCGACTCCACTCCTCAGGCCAAGTTCAGGCATGGAGGGAGAGACAAACAAATCGAAAATGTTATGAATAAACGCATAATATAACTATATCAATATAATCTATAATGTCTAAATGTATATCTCTTTTGAAAACATAGATTAAATACCGATATATCGCCCAGCCCTACCTTATATGTCAACATGTATACATTTCAGAACAACAGAATAGCCTACACTGGCTATTTTGGCAGAGGGATACACAGATATTAACTTATCTTATACTTTGCAAAACAATGTATGTAGCCTAGGTTCTCTGTTTATTGTGTTATGATGACACCTAAGTGGTCACTTCATACAAAACCATATGGGTCAATGGGGTTGCCCAGAAGAACAAAACTAATTAAATTAAAGGCTAAATGATTCTATTATTATTATTGAAGTTGACTGCTTTTGCCGAATAGCCTACAGATTGAAACCACCGTAGATTTCATGACCACAGATGTGTACAATGTTAGATAATGTTCATTCCATTTTTTATAGACTCATAGACTTCATTAATTCAGGAGTTATATTAATTTCCCCCTTAAATTTAAAACATGTATATTATCCATTTTAGTTTTGTAACTGAAAATAGGATTTTCTGTGTTAGGCAAAGGAAATCAGTCATTTTATGTAATTTTAGGTTATTAAGATATAATCAGAAAACTATAATGAAATAATTGAATTGGAATCGGGAGATATGTGAAATGATATATATTTTCCAAGTTTGTATGTTTAAATATAGGGTTTTGTGTCTGCTTGACATCAAATGGGTTCTTAAACTAGTAATATGTTGTCAGTTTCATTTAGGCTAAAATGCCTATGTCTTGAGTCTAGTCCTAACACTAGTTTGCCTTTGACAAATTAAAGTCCACCAAAGTTATCCTTCTGCAATCTTTCCCTCTTCATGTTATACCTGCTTAGCAGAGCTAGCTAGCAGATCGTTTTATTTCCTGGCCATGAACAATGTTGACGAGAGCCCTTCAGTGTTCTGTACCAGGATGCACCGACATTATTTCATATTCCACAGGAAGAAATTCAGAAGACTGGCGTGGGAACTGCCATGGCTATAGAGACGATAAATGCACGCTCCCCTGTGTGTGCAAAGACCATTGCAAGACAAAGACAGCTTTCATAACTGCCTTTCATAACACCACATTTTCTGGCTCATGCATATATGAAGGCAACAATGTTTAGCTTGTGGCTGTGGGCAGTAGAATACCAGTTTGGAAAGAGAAGATAGGATGGGAAATTTCATCTACTCCCATTCAGCTATGAGTATTTACTATTTAGAGTGTACAGACTCATATAGTGTATAATGCACTGTAAAATTTAGTTTGATATTTTGATATTAACAAATTCACACTTTGCAATATTGTGTATAGTGATATTACATTGAGAAATCACTTTCACTATCACTTCCTTAGCCTGATAAATGTGTCAAAACAGCACTGAAAAGCTGCAGCTACAGCCAGCATTATTAGGTCAATATACATCCTAACAATACTGTAAAATATGGAAATTATCTTGGAAAGTTTAATAACTGTATCATGTATACAGTATAATGTATGAACAGCATATGTATACAGTAAAATGTATGAACAGTATGCATGTGTGTGTGTGTGTGTGTGTTGGTGGAGGGGGGGGGGGTAGTGACACGTTGCCTTAGGAAAATGCTGAGGGCAACTTAGAGAGGTAGCAGATGGCTCACATTAAAAGCAAAGGGCCCTCATGACTGTCCTCAACAGCCCTGCAGAGAAAAGGATAATTAAATGAGAATTTTAATCAGAGTCCTCAAATTAAATGTCCAGCTGGATAGTTCTGCAAGAACCCCCCTAACTACACCTGTACCCAGTTGCCTTCCTTGAGTGTGTGTACCGATGATGAGGCTGAACTCTCTGATCAATACACACCCACATGGATATATCTGAGGTGATGATTACTGCTAAAGCATTCTATTCACAGTTCTGTCAGCAGCATGGGCATTGGAATGAAGCAGCTATTAACCAACACAATGAGATGACACATGTAGACCCATGCTGAATTTGAATGTACACCCTACCATAGGCTTCAAATGATCATAGCTCTATCCACCTGCATACTGATTATAACTTAGTTAACCTATGGACCATTGCACTACTGGTGGGAGAGTAGCACTGTGTAGGCTACTATGTGTATGTGGTCCTTAATATGTTAAAGGTACACTCCTCAATTGAGTTATTATCCAACAGACTTTTTTATTCCAGTGAAAATCTCCTCACCTCAGATGTGCATTCTGTGCGTTACTTCCTACTGGCTCTGCAAACACAACACCACACCACACACTATTCTGGCCTTAGCAATGGTCAGTGTGGAGGGGCAGAAAGATGTATTTGTTTTGATGTTGAGTTCAAATATAAACAACCGTTCTACAGCATCTCTTACACAACCTTTAAGTGTGTTTGACTGTATACTGACCGAGATCTACTTGCAGGAGTTAGACTGCCAAACCTATCTCTCTCTTGCACACACACACACACACACACGCACGCACATGCACATGCACACACACACACACACACACACACACACACACACACAATACCTGCTAACTAGGCTGGCACGCCCCCACGGACACAAAACACGATAAGTGCGATCTCAAAACACGTCCAGTCCCTCTTGGTTACTGTTGCTACGCCTGTCAAGCGTTTGCACCTGGCATGGCATATTCATCAATGATATCATGTTCCAAAGGAAATAATAGCAAATTTCTGGAATAATTGCTCTGCAATATGACAGAGAAGTAGACAGAAAGAACTACATTATACTTTTTAGAGCTACATTAGGCATTCATTTGTCAGCAGAGTAAATCAGGGAAACACTCACCAGTCCCAATGCAAGCATCAGGTAGCCAACGTCATCTCATTAACCCACCCTGATTGGTCTGCCAGCAGGGTGGCTGTGCAAACTCTAATGTGAACATGGTTTCCAGATTGTAATCTCAGTGAAAATTAATATGACAGCAATAGGTGGGCGGAGCCAGGCTAAATATAGCTAGCATGTTGTGGAAAAGTTCCATTTGATAAGTGACCTGTTCTTATGTGTGTTCACTGACATACAGTATACCCTCTTGCATTTTTGGCTTCTGAATACTGCACCACAAACCACAAGTATAGTTTGTTGTAAATATATTTTAATTAAAAAAGACCATTAGTTAAAATCTGCTGATGTATTTGTGTTTTTTGTCACATTTTATATTTTCATCATATCAAAACACAGTTTGGCTAGTGTAACATGACTGTAACTTTAAGATAGGCCTTTAAAATAAAACAATGTTTTAGTTCTCATCCTTGCTATAAGTGACCTTTGTGATAGCTAAAGCCGTCGGGCAGAGCTATATGGATGAAGAAGCTGATCTATAGCCTAATGGAGTGTAAAATCCCCTCAGAAAACTGTCCTCTATTAAAGGTGGTGTCAGCGATGGTAATCTAATACACTTTTCTCAAATTCAGAGAATCTACTCATGGTCTGCTAGCTATCCGTTCTGTATGCACACTGAAAGGATAATATGGCGTTTCTACACAACCCCAGCTCGTAAATGTCTAGTTTTCATTACGACCTGCTGTCCCATGATGGGTTGGTACACTATGAAACTGCCAGGCTGACAATCAGTCGCGCTCTGGTGCTGGCTATTATGTTCTCCGGAAAGCATTGCAAATTCCTTCAGTGAATCTGCAGCAAAGCTTAGTTTTTGTCATGGGACTGAGACTGGCTGCATTGAATTACCATCATATTTTGTGCTCAGCCACAATACATTTTAGCTAGTTTTAGAAATATATACTAGACGGTGTGTTTCAAAACATAGTGAAGTTATATTACTGGATCCGGGTGTGTGTGTGCGTGTTTGTGTGTGTGTGAGGTGGGGGTAATAAAATAAACGAGACCACCTTTATATGTGTTTAGCTTTGACGATAGATCTACTAGACATAAAATTAGGCTATATGTCTACATTTTGTCATGATTTTCTATAATGAATCCTTGTCATTTGATCCGTTATTATAGACCTACGCCAAAATGGCTCTCGTAGCAAATCTGGTCTAAAATATCCATCCAATCCCATTCCCAAAACAACATGTGTCCATACTTCACCAAATCAAACATAATCCCCTCCCTCTCTCTGCCTCCGCCCCGTATTGGATCTCCTGCATACAGTCTAGTCGGAAAGATTCAGATCCTCGCATGCCTAACATAGCCTATTTCCTGGATAGAAGAATGGGCCGTCTGAAGTCCGATATCCTCGCATTCGACTTTATATTTCGTCGTGGCGATGGCGCGCAACATCACTAAATAACAATTGCGCGTAATCGACCATAATCGACTACTTTTTCTTTAGTTAAAGGAGGCAATCGATCGCTGGTGGACTCTGTTGAGTTCGGGAATGTTGCTATCTAGAAGACTGATGCCTGCGTGGTCGTCTCAAACTGATAGTGAACTATTTTTACACAGCCGTAGTCTGCGTATAGGCTATTTGTCAAAGCGAATGACTGCAAGTGGAGGCGAATAAATAGTCATTTTTTAAACGGCGACCGAAGTAGACTGCTCGTTATTGTACTATTGCACTTAAAATTACCTGCATTGAGTGTATGTGATTGTTTTAAAGCCCAAAACTTTATCACCAGTTGCCTTTTGGTTGCTCTCGATGAGTATTCTAACATGTGGAGAATTCGTGGACCGAATTACTGGTGGAGCTTATCCTTGATATGTTTAGCCTTCTCCAAACAAACTGGCTGTCACCCCGGTAAGTAGCTTACTGTCTGTCTGCAGTTGTATGCTATTCCGTGTTTTATACATATTTATCAAGAGGATGGTTGGTACCTCAACGAGTGGATTTACTTGATAACGTCCTTGACATCAACCGGACCCCAACAGTGGCCGATTGAGGCCAGCTCATACCAGTCTACTTGTACACTCTGTTGCTACAGCTTTCTTCTGTAAAGCGCACAGGTCGTGCTTTACTATAAACATTTTGAGTTTTCTCTAGCATATAGACATGTTGTCAGGGCCCTGCAACAGTTTATATATTCTACTAAATTGAATCATTATCCGATCTGTGCAAAGCTATTTGACGTCATCTTCAACCTATTACACACGTAATTACATTGACTTTTACTGCCCCCTGAGTATTAGGCTACTTATTGTGCGTTAACTGCTTTCTTTTGCTATGTTGTTTCATGGTGACGATTGTCAGCGATGTTGGCTTGGGGTGGCAGTGATGTAACAGCCGAAACCCCCCACGATCTGCCCCCCTCCCCCTAAAATGATCACCACATTTCCCGCACTTCCACATATGTCCATTGCCTTTCAAAAACCGCGCACGGCACACATACCAAATTTTCCCAAGGCGCGTCACACAAAACCACGAAAGCGACCCTGTTTCTAATGCTATAGATGTTACTTTTTGGGTAAACATTTTATATGCACTATACGCACGACACTTTTTCTGTAGGCTAGAAGCAAACAATTTAACTAGCCTACTTAAAGATTAAGGTGAGATAAATTAATAATCTAAACAATTAATGAATGTTGGTATTTTCGAAAACTCTTTAATATTTTTGTTTTATGTTGTAGTTCGCCTGTTATGAAACACACGCCATCCTGCTTTTTAATGAAGGGTGGCCTATTTCAAACATTTATGTTTGTGTTCCAATTAAAATAGCTCACCCTTTCTGTTTCAGTTGTGTTTTTGATGCTAAAGTTAGTTCAGTCTAAATGTAGACTACATCTAAAAATGCCAACAAAATAAAATGTAGGACTATTTTGCAGTAGGCTGGATATATGATAGGTTATTACATATCCAAATTACTAATACAACTTTTTATTTACATTTGATTAATCGTGCTAGTCTTGTGTGTTTGGTAGAGTTTATTGAGCTTGTTTATTCTGCATAGGCTAGTGACCACATAGTATTGTAATGGCTACCTAACTCTTGGAATTTCCTCAGTCAAGAAAGCTTCCAACCCAGAAGGCTTAACGGATTTCCGACACTCTGTTTTAGCGGTGGAAGTGGATGTTCTATAGTCTCCTCCTATTGTTGGTGCCAGGAGTGATTAATGTCTTATATAGTTGAATTTTAGACTTGGCTATATCAATAAATGTCTCCTGTCCTTGTCATTGTTCCCTTTAAACTGCCACACTCTTATGTGCGTGTGTGTGTGCGCGCGCGTGTGTGTGTGTCAGCTTTATTTACTGTTGAAGTGTCAGTCAATATACTCTGTCTGAACAGAGCTGACAAAGGACCTTCAAGATCACTTGACTGCTGTTAATGCAGAGCAGGGTACACACTGGGCTTTGCAGTATAGTCAACATTATATTAAGAGAAAAATGAATACATCTTAGATAGAATAAATGAATAAGCAATCATTACATTTGTATTTTATTATATATGAGATATCTTTTATTATATTGTAAATTATTATTGTAATTATTTATCAGGCAATTGACTTGCATGGTAAAATGAAAAAATATATGCTTACCTGGGAATGTGGGATCATATTTATGATGTGGTTTATTATGTGCTGCTGGTTTCTAGCCTAATTCAAAATGCGTATTATGGCTGTTTAATACTTTTGCATAAGACAAGGATATGAAATAACTGGCATTTCTCATGTTGGTGCATGCAAGACTGAACTTTTGATGCTAAAGCTTACTTACCATAATATCAACTTTACATGTACTTTGTGGTACACCATGAGCCTATACCTCCATTAAGTTTACGATTTGCCTACATTTTGGGCAAAAATATAAATATATTAGTCTATATGAATTACGACTCTACACATAGTCTATGCTAACTTATTTTACATTTCTTTGAATTGGTGCTCCAAATACAGTAAATCTGATTTCATTCTTTACCAGAGCTGACCCTGATAGTGCAACTTGACTGAGCAATTTGAATCAACTTTGATTAGGTTATGATCAGAAAATTATGAATTTAAGAATTTTCATACTGACTGTTTTGGAATGACACTGAGCCATTCAAATAGCAATATTTGTATCATATGTTGTATTAACGTTTAATACACTTGTTTATTTATCTTGAGCAGATGATACTGCCAGTATAAGATCAACTCTAGCTGTAATAGCTATCTGCATTCAACGTGACTATTTCCAAGTTGCAGAGTGGATATTTACTTTTTTTACCAGGTGTGGTGTAACCAGGCAATGCAGAGCATTATGGGATAGCAACCCCAATATTTCCTCTTGGAGTAGAAATGAAATGAGCTGGGTCTTTACTTTTGGAGAAAAAAAAACCCTATAGGACTACTACATAGAATGACTTCTAACAATGAAAAAGATTCTGTGAATTTAATCCTTTTTCAGTGGCTTACATTTTTACTGTGCCTGCCTATGTCAACAATATACAGTATGTTGCAACAGTATATATATTTTTTGGCATTGTAAAAAAATTATTTCTGTCCCTCTTAAGTTCTGAAAATTCCAAGGGAGGGCATTATGCTGAGTTAGCTAGTCTTGTGAGCAGAACAAGGTTCTAGAGACTGCCCTATCGATCCTGTTGACATGCCCCCCTTTGGGCAATGCAAATGTATCTGTTTTTCAACATGAACATTCAAACCCTCCTGGAAGCGAAGTCCTAATTAAATAGGCATTTGAATACCATGGCCTTTTCATTTTTACATTTTCATATTTCAGAAATAAAAAGATTTCTCATGAAAGAAAGCTCTCATATTTATCAAACAACAAAGTAGGCTAAATTACACTTACTATATACATACATGCATACATATACACACACGTGCAATGGTTTAAGCACCTTTCAGATGGACTGATGCAATTTATGGTTTTTATCGTATTCCATCTCAACTCCATTTTAAGTCATGTTGTATTTGTTATTTGTCTGTGTCTAAGCGTCACATGACACAAATGTTTATCACGGCAACCCTCTCCCTAGGTAACTACTAATTAACTAGGGAGCATCCATCTCTACAATAAACAGTTAGCTTAGAGTCAGCAATGGAAACTAGTAATTTATTTCTCATCTGCCTCTCGCATTTAAATATGGCATGCATCAGCTACAGTCTAAATAGTTAAACTGTGTTAGATGTGTTTTAAGACCTCAGTGACATTGCGGTGAAACACAAAATCTTGACAGAGTCATTGGGTTGTGACACATCAGGGCTAATTGCATTCAATCCAACTGTGACTGGCCTATGGATGGTAAGGTCACAGTGAAATATTTATACTTTGCTCAATTAAAGAGCAAAGCAATAAGCACATTCAGTTTAGCACTTACAATGACTGCAATAATACGGCCTATAATGTTTGATTATAGGTAATACAGGAATGCATGTATTGGCCTAAGTAAGTACCTTTTAACATGGTGCACTCTATCATTATGGACAATCTGTCATTTTTATGGGGAATTAGGAATTATAGGTTTACTTGTGCATATTATTCTAAAATTGGTACTTTTGGTAGAACCAGGTCAGGTGCAGCAAATATGTGTGTTAGATATGGTATATCAGCTGGTGGGAGGAGATGACTTATGGCAAAATATAATTTGTTCAGTAAAGGTAAAGACTAGCATTTCCCTGGAAAACATGCGTGCTACCTGGAAACAAAACTGTATTCCGTTTCTAGAGCAATGATGTTCACTTGCTTTTGGCATAGGTGTCCCTAGCCTCAAAATATCCATCTGGCTAACAAGGCTATGGCATCCCTGTTGTGCTTGTAGTAGAGGGTACATCTTGGGGATATACTGCAGCTTCCCTTTGTATAGCACATGCCATTTTAGGTAATATTTTATATTTGCTGATATATAAAATGCAGCCAGACCAATATATCAGAACATTTGGTACATTACATATTGGTAATAGGCATAATTGTGAAAACATGGGTAGACATGGACAAAATTATAGTTATAGCCTGGTATGCGGCTCCAGACAAATTAATATAAAATGTTTTGGGCACAAATGGCTCTTTTGATAGTCAAGGTTGCAGACCCCTGGTTTAGGGGATCCCGTGCGATGAGGGCACGCACTGAATTTGCATAAAGATGGAAAATCCATCTTTCCAAATCCATCTCAAGTTCAGTGAGGGCCACATCGCCAAGCCCAACCAAAGTCTGCTCGCGGGCGGAAGCTCTGGCTGTATTTGTTCAGCTGGCTAGTAAGCTAACGCCTTGCTAACGTAATGAGTTCTACGATTTCTACGTTTTCTAGAGTGTTATAAGAATAACAAATATTCCATTCCAGCGAATCTCTTAGTTACATTAATATTGAGCTATTGGAACAGTACTCTGATTAAGTATTTATAAAAGTTTCCTACTTTCACCGTCTAAACAAAATAGTACTGATAATACTTAGTTTAGAGTGTGGTTGCAGTCTCATTAATATTTATTACACACATCTTTTGTGTTATTGAAACTGTATGTTGTGTGTTAGACATAGTTATAAAGATTGATTTTTTCCAAAGCAGTCGGTCAATCGTCTGTATCCAGAAAAAGCCCACATGCCACCTGCAGCCAGCTTGCAATGCGGTGGACGGCTCCCATGCGTTTTTGCCGTATGTAGTGGGGCTTCTCCACGGCGTACCGTACTACTACCACCACAGTACCAAAGTCCTGTCTCTGCTAGTACCGGTACCCAGGTTAATGATACCGGTAGGTCTTAGATTTGGACTTGTTGGTTACAATTAACAGTGTAAAAACAATCACACTCCACGTACCTATACATTTCTGAGCAGGGCCGGAGTGGGGCCACTTTTCAGCCCGGGAGTTTTAGGCCCAAGACCAACACACTTTTTCCATGGTGGTGGAAATTTGATAAATGACGCAACGGTTCAGCTCTTACTATCCTGTAGTTTTTATTAATACCTAATACTATGGTTCATATGTTTCATATACCATGGTGTATATGCGTGTCCATCCTTCCATCGTCATCCGCTTATCCGGAGTCGGGTCGCGGGGGCAGCAGCTTAAGCAGGGGACCCCAAAATA
>JAODUH010000891.1:0-13270 GCA_027564835.1 Typhlichthys subterraneus
CCACACATCTTACTTCTGTCTAAATCAAACACAACTAAGCCATACAGCCAATGGACGCATCTCTCCACAAAATAAACAGAATATTGCAACATTTTCGATATATTATTGCGCAACGTGATATTGCGATAACGATACTGAATCAATATATTGTGCACCCCTAAACACAGGGCAACCGATAGTGATCTACAGGGTGGGTGATGTCAGCCATCCCACCAGGACCCTGACCACAGACTCCTCTTCATTCTCTCCAGTTCACCAACGAACATCGACTCACCTGAGCAACCTCCACCTGTCCTACTCTGAAGGCATCGTCTGATTGGCTGGCAGACATCATCTGAGACACTGTACACGGGATGATCTGGTTGGCCCGCGTTCTCTGTGAACAAAGCAGATGATCTAATACACATACACTAGCTAGTGACGCGGTGAGAACATACTTAATGTGGCGGAACAGTACAGACCCCCTTCTTATCCCCCTGGGACAGCGCAGGAGAGGCGAAGCCCCCCGGCGACTGGTTGTATCCTCCGGCCAGACTCGACTCGCCGTAGCCTCCTACATGTATTTAGCATTTAGCAGCATTTAGCAGACGCTTTCATCCTGTACGTGTGAGTACTTGTACAGTATGCTACAACTAATATTCTGTTAGGATACTGACATACAACACGTTGTACAACCACACACATGTAACAGTCAACATGATCTAGTCACGTGGCCTGCTGCTATGCTTTTTATATTACACATTGTCTAATAGGGTAGCTGACGACATGACCTCAACTTCACACTTTAGTCTTCTAGCTAGCGGACAATGCTAAACTCCTAGCACATAAACGCTGCTGCTAGAGTGTTAAACTCACCTTGATTCCACATGACAGCGATACCTTTATGAGATGGGAACTATTACCTATATGTGTTCCACCTTGACAAAGCGGCGCAGAAGAAACGTGTCAATTCTCTCGTGTTATTCCGCGCGCTGCAGTGACAGCTGACGGCGCATGCGCCATATAGAATTGCCGCGCATCTCATCCAATGAAAGAGGCGGGGGGCGTTTTCTTCCTCTTCTGGAGAATTAGTAAACTATCTAGTTGACATGTTCGCCCCCTACTGGCTGGAGTATGAGGCCCAGTCGCTAATCACTGCTCATCCCAACTTTCTTTCTCTGGTTTGTGTTGTTGCAGCCTAATAGTATGTTTTAAATGTAGGCCTATTAGCCTACTATGTAGCCTATAGACTAATTCAGAGCCAAATCATTCTGTACTTTCTAAAAGTATTGCATGGTCCTTCCTTTGAAGAGTGACGTAACCTGCTATAGCCTACAATCTTATCGTAACTGCGTTATTAGTACGAGTAACAGATTAACTTGCAACTTCAAAATGCATGGGAGAAAGAGCACACTGTGTTTATATTTGCTTCTCAAATGTGCAGAGGTTCTCACGCTATCTGGTAAGAAGTCGCCTAAAATGAATATTGTGTCAGTTTGTTAATCAGTTTAGGCTATAAAGTTTCACTTGCAATATGTCTTAATAGGTTTTAAACGTTTTATTTAATGTCGTTGTAAATTATCTTTTCCTATGTTACCTTTGCAACCCCGTTTAATTTCAGGCACCTTTTGGCACATAACGGATCTGCATTTGGACCCGTCTTATAAACTCACTGATAATCCGGAGCTCGTGTGCGACTCTAGCGGACGACGTCCGGCAGTCCATGCCGGGACGTTCGGAGACTATGCCTGCGACTCGCCGTTTCACCTTATTAATTCCTCAATATATGCCATGAAGAATATTTTTCCGGACCCGGACTTTATCGTCTGGACAGGGTCAGTGGATTTATGATTATTGCACGCTCTAGCTGTACAATGTGAATACACGCCTTCTAGTGGTAGACGCTGTGATGACACACCTAATAATTCCAAATAAAAAAAACAAAGATATTAATTTTCTTTCAGAGATGACACACCACACGTACCAAACGAGGATCTACGAGAGCCAGACGTACTCCTAATTATCAGCAACCTAACCCGGATCATAAAGCAAGTCTTCCCAAGTCAGTGACCTTCACCTTCCTCTGTCCTCTGCTCTCGATTTGCAAGGTGTGTCATCGTTGACTCTCCTGTAACTGTCCTTCACATTGCAGATACAAAGGTGTATTCAGCCCTCGGTAACCATGACTACCACCCCAAGAACCAGCTCCCCGGATCCCAGAACCAAATCTATGACCAGATAGCAGATATGTGGAAGCAGTGGATGGAGGAAGATTCCCAAAGCACCTTCAAGAAAGGTACCTGCTGCTGTTGAGGGACTTCACATCCCATAATTCACTGCATGGCAGGTGACTCATGAACTACATTTGTGCAGGTGCATATTATACAGAGAAGCTGCTGAACCAAACGGGTCTGCGGATGTTGGTCCTGAACACAAACCTCTACTCTGACCGGAACCAGGAGACCCAAGACCAAGAGGACCCAGCAGACCAGTTCAGCTGGGCAGAGAAGGTTCTCCAGGAAGCTGGCCAGAACAAGGAGAAGGTGAGCCGATCGTACAAGAGGATGAGAACATCTCAAGCTACTAGGTGGACGTTAAGTGTTCTCTGTGGGCTTGACTGGCAGGTGTACATCATTGGCCATGTTCCTCCTGGGTTCTTTGAGAAGAAGAGAAACAAGCCTTGGTTCAGACCTGGATTCAACAAGAGATACCTGGAGATGATTCAGAAGCATCACTCTGTCATCATGGGCCAGTTCTTTGGACACCACCACACTGACAGCTTCCGCATGTTTTACGACACACACAGTACATAACTCTTATCATTAAGAATCTACATGTATTGATGTTGTTGTTATAGGATCAAGCAACCCTGTATTAGCTAACCCTAACCCTATGGATGACAGCTCTGATGATGACATGATGCTTGGCAGGGTGTGGACCTGATAACAGGACAGCTAACAGTTTACATTATGCTAACAGATTACAGTTGCTGGTCTGACTTGCTCATCTAATTACAAATGCACTAAGTGGGCTAATGGACTAATTAGGCAGATGCACAAACTGGGCTAATGTACTAATTAGGCAGATGCACTAACTGAGCTAATGCACTAACTGGGCTAATGTACTAATTAGGCAGATGCACTAACTGGGCTAAAGCACTAACTGGGTTAAAGCACTAAGTGGGCTAATGTACTAACTTGGCTAATATACCAATTAGGCAGATGCACTAATTAGGCAGATGCCAATGACCATTGTTTCTCTGTGCAGCCCTCCATCCACCCAAGTATGAAGCATCCTGTCATTAGCTGCAGCTGTGCTCCCTGCAATAGGTTGCTGCTGTGGTACACTGGTTTAAAGTACACTGTAGCAGAGTTAGCGTTGCGCTAACATAAACTAGCAACTCCAGGCAGCACAGATTATGCACACACCAAGCTAACCAGTGTCTTATGATGAAGCCCCTCCCCTCTCTGCAGATGGCCCCATCAGCACCATGTTCCTGAGCCCGGGGGTCAGCCCATGGAGGACCACACTGCCCGACGTGGTGGACGGTGCCAACAACCCTGGCATCCGGCTGTTTGAGTACGACACCCACACTCTCCTGGTCAAGGTCAGACACAGTGAAACACTTTGTGAACGTGCTGCTTGACACTGCCGTACTATCTTGTCACTGCATTAACGCGGCACAGCAAAATGTCACTGTACATATCACTGCTCAGGATGTGGTGACCTACTACCTGAACCTGAGCCGGGCCAATGCAGTGCAGGCAGCCTGGGAGAAGGAGTACCGTCTGACGGAGAGCTTCCAGGTGGCGGACGCCTCCACGGCCTCTATGCAGGCGGTGCTGCAGCTGCTGGCCGGCAGCCCCTGCCACCTGCAGCGCTATTACCACTTCAACTCAGTCAGCTACGACCGTACGCAGTGCCTAGACGCCTGCCGCACCGACCAGCTGTGTGCCGTCCGGGAGCTGGACTTTGAACGCTACCGGGCCTGTTTGGCGGGAGGGGCAGGTGCCGCGGCTGGCTCCCTGCTGCAGGTCCTGTGTGTGGCTGCATGGGCCATGTGGCTGGGCTAGGGTCTCCTGGGGTCACCTAGCTAGGGTCGTGCCAATGAAAGTGATTTGTGTAGATGCAAAACACTTTGCACAATGCACTTGGCAGGCAATACTGATATGTACAGATACACAACTGAAATGTTTGGTAATTAGTAGTAAATAAATGCTTTGATTTACATTTATAATATTTTCTAGGGTACTTCTTGTATTCATGGCTAACTCCCAGGAACTGTTACGAGGTTCCACGATCCGCCATTGCTGTGAAAAAATTGGTCAGCCGGGGTCACATAGGGTCAGCCGGGGTGAGACTATCGCTGCGTTCAAGCATATCTCGGAACTCGAACGTTCCGACTTTCCTCATCTTGGAATCTCTGATAAGGATCCTCTCTCTCTGAGAGAGTTCCGACTTGATGTCATAGCAACACGACTAAGATAAAAAAATGTAATTTTCAAGAGTGTCCTGGTATACATGGGGAAAATGGGGAAGTGGGAATGTTTTGTGAATATTACAAGTTTTAAATAAAAGTTTGAAATGTTTTAATGCCTACAGTTAACAGGTTAAAAGAAACACAAGAATGTCAATAGTTCACAAAAGTGAGGCTCAATGTTTGGGCATCCATATTTACCGAGCTCCAACCTCACACAACCTTGAACACATAGTAAGTGATGCTTTCCCAGTTCCGACTAATGTTGAACGCAGCATATATATACTGTATATTATTATATACTGTTTATTCTAGAAGGGCACAAGTTGCATTGCAACTTTATATTGGTTACCTTTGCTTTATTTCTGCTTGTGACAAAATTGTCATTTAGAACTTACAAGGCTCCTACATATTTCCATTTACAAACTCCATACTTTTCCAGACTTAAATTATGTAAATACAGAGGAGCTCAGATTACATACACACATGGGCGTAGGTGTTGTTTGATGATCAGTTTGGGGCATTCATTAGGGAATCTGGGGTTCCTCCCCCAGACATTTTGTTTTTAACATTTTTGCATCAATTTATGGTGAAAAACATAAATTCAGGAACAGGTGATATTTTAAAATACTGTATAGTTTAATGGGTATATACATTATATAATTTTAAAGATCAGCTTTTCTTTTAATAATCCTTGCTTAGTCATCACACGTTTGGAAAGTAACCTTTTTAAATGTGCATATGGCACCTATTAATTTAAATGATACATTAATTAATTACATTAATCAATTTTCATAAATATATGAACCCTTGGACTTTAACAGCTCATATGCTAACACATAGTGATGCACATTTAGGCTGTGCAGACTCCCTGCATGAAAAACTCTGCATGGTTGAAATGTATAATTTTATATTTTAGAAAAACAAAATTAGGGCAGCAATATGGTCTGGAAACCCAAATATTTTTCCATACTCAGACCTGGAAAAACTCAAAACAAATTCCATACTTTTTCATATTTTTCCATACTCCGTAGGTACCCAGAATTTAGTATTCACTATTATTATCACGTCTTTGTTAATACTAATAGACCATGACTGAGAATTAGGAAATAAAATGAAACAAATGTGCAGTCAACACCTGCAACTATAATGTGTACCTTGGTGTGAAACATTAAACAGTATTACCACATAAACGATAACATCTGGACTTTGAGTTTCCTTACACAAAGACTTTATTGAGCAGTTAGCAAGCTAGAATGTAAGCATCACAAAACGATGCAGAAGCCACGCCCTGATAGTGTGCCGTGACCTTTGGCCTGTCAGGTCACATGATCAGGACCTGCTTAGATGATGAGAAGGGCTGCATGGATCGGTCCAGAGCCTTCCGGTAGTCTTGTAGGGCAACTTCAGTGCAGGCAGGGGCTGACAACTGTCCCTGCCTGATGAGGGAACAGAGCTCATAGAGCATGTTCCTCAGCTCATCTAGAGAGAACACCAGTAGCTTTGGTTAGAAGCCTGTACTCCTCTCTCTCACTGTAGCGACAGACTGTACTCTCTGTAGCAGGTAGTGACTAGGGTTGGGCCATCGCTGATGGCTGACAGACATCACGACGTTAAGCAAGCATCGTGATTTATAAAACAAATTGTCATCCTGGTGTTTCACTGTAGACATCGTCTGATGCCAATTTGGTAGACATGGCCCAACCCTAGTAGTGACAGACCATTCTCTCGTTGTAGCGTGTACCGCTAACTCTATGTAGCATGTAGTGACCTATTCACCCTGCGAGTGAGTCGTCTTCCAGTGTGTGACCCAGAAGCCCCGAACCTTCACATCCTTGAAAATCAGAGCACTCTGCACACAGGAGGGGTAGTTTAGTATGCAACCAGTAGGGGGGGGTGGGAGGGGGGGCATGTATTGCAGGAGGGTAGTTTAATGTTCAACCAGTAGGGGGATTTGGGGGGGGGTGGTATTGCCCTGGGGCAGTAGAGGGAGTAGGGTCTTACCACAGGGACTGTGACGGGCTGCTTAGCCATTCCTCCGTACGTGACCAGAGAGCCACCAGGCCTGGCAACAAACACACAGAGGTCCATGGGATTTCATGGATTATTTACACATTTGTGATTCTTATCCCCATTACTCACGCTAGGTGGCGCAGGAGTTCAGTAGCACTCTTGCCACCGACGCCATTGAGAGCAAGCTTGGGTCTGGGACAGGTCTGTAGGTGAAACAGCATCATGACGTATCTGCATGATAGAGCCTCTTTTGTCTGGTCAGGGTCGTCAGGGTGGCTAGGGTTATGGCCAGGCTACATTTAACACGCATGTACATTCCGTATGGGCACCTTTTTACTGGCTACACCTTCTGCGCACATACGGCAATCCTTGAGCTGAGTTCTGTTTTAGGAATGAATGATACCAATTAATAACTCAAGAATTAACATCCAACAATCTGAGTTTCTGGATTAAAAGATAGGGAATCAAAGGCAGAGCTGAAGTCAATAAAAATATGCAGAGCATAAGCTCTGCTGTGGTCCAGATGTTGTAAAACCAGGAGCATAAACTCTGCTGTGGTCCAGATGTTGTAATACCAGGAGCATAATATCAGTGATAGCATCGTCTGTGCTCCGACCTGTCTACAAGCAGACTGAAGTGGGTCCCATCTGCTTTTAACAAGATCACAACATATTCTTCAAGGCATTTCATCACAACTGATGTAAGTCATTGTGTCTGAAGTCATTGTAATCTGAAGGGTGAGCTTTCTTAGGGACAGGAATGACAACGCAGGAACCTTATGATCATCCAGACTGTTGAAGGACAGGGACCATGCATGAGCATAAACCTGCACAATGTATTTGTTAGTGAGGGTGGGACGCCACAAGCTCGCCACACGGCCCCAGCGACAGGCAGGCATGAACCCCAGCAGCCAGGGCTCCTTGTGTAGGCTGATGCACACACACATATATACACACACACAGACAGACAGACACATAGACACACTCATAAATAAATGTGCTGTGCTGTTTACTTATTCAGCTTGACTGTTTCTCCTTTTCATTCCCCCTCAGTTGTTTTCATATATCAGCTGTTAGTTGCTGTTGTTCGGCGGTGCGTTCTTCTTCTTAGAGACGTGTTTAAAGAGGTTCTGAACATATTGTTGGTCTATCAGATGCATGACCTCCACAGCCTCATAGGTGAAGGAATCCAACTGCTTAAGTTGCTTGAGTTTCAAATCTAACTCTAACCAACCCTAAATGCGTATATCTAATTGCCAAACTGTCCTGTTTTAAAAGCTGTTTTCTTTCCTGTTAATGAAGGAAAGCATTTTTTCCCTGACCCGATTTGCATAAATTAAAAACGTCTACATTGAGATGTGATCCGAATGGACCCGACGACAAACAGACCCGTATCCGAAAAGTACTGTGGATTTTTTTTTAAATCCACATTCGGGTCCAAAAAAACGCTGAGTACCGAAAGAATAAACAGCACCTTAAAATGATGTTGCAACAGACGTCATGTCACCATCAATAGTCAAGAAATAGTGCAGAAAAGTTGTCACAGGTTCCCACACTCACACTGCCGTCAAATGAAAAAAGTAAGAAAAAAATTTCGGTCAGATTTTTTCGAAGGTGGTCAGGGGTGTTTGGGGTGGTCAGGGGTGTTAGAGGTGTTGGCTACCTACCTGGAACACTTCCTTCATCCCAGGCTGCCTCATTTGCTCCTCTTTGATCACATGACCCGCCCCCATGGCCTTCAGCCTGTCACTGAGCTGCATGAAGTCTGGCCTGTGAGGAGAGTGAATGTTGACCTTTGGCCTGGTTGACCAGCATTGTTCTCATAGCGAGGGGGCTGTGTGGACAGCTCACCTGTCTCGCACCACGTTGATGGTGTAGATCCCTCTGGCAGCAGCCATCTGGATCACAGCCTGGCCCACGCCGCTGTTGGACGCATTCTGTATCAGCGAGTCTCCTGGAATCATTTCAATCAATCAAGCCTCAACATATCTCCATACTGTGGTGGTGAGGAGCTAGCTAGCTAGCTAGCAGCCTTTAGCATCAACATGTCTCCATACTGTGGTGGTGAGGAGCTAGCTAGCTAGCTAGCAGCCTTTAGCATCAACATGTCTCCATACTGTGGTGGTGAGGAGCTAGCTATCTAGCTAGCAGCCTTTAGCATCAACATGTCTCCATACTGTAGTGGTGAGGAGCTAACTAGCTAGCAGACTTGGACCTATTCTGGCCTCTGATTGGACAACACACCTGGCCTCAGATCCTCAAAGTCTGCCAACATCCGGTGGGCAGTGCAGGGGTTCACGCCCAGCGTTGCCGCGGACAACAAGGGGATGTCGTTGGGGATGGAGATCACATGGTTCTCCCCTAGGACAACTGCTGTCCTCCACGTGCCTGCTCTCTCACACACACACACGCACACACACCTGAGACTAGACACACACACACACCTGAGACTAGACACACACACACACACACACACACACACCTACCTGAGACTAGACGCACGCACGCACACACACACCTGACCTGAGACTATGCCCACACACACACACACACCTACCTGAGACTAGACGCACGCACGCACACACACACCTGACCTAAGACTAGGCCCACACACACACACACACACACACCTGACTACACGCACACACACCCACACCTGAGACTACACACACACACACACACACACCTGAGACTACACACACACACACACACACACACGAGACTACATACACACACACACACACACCTGAGACTACACACACACACACACACACACACCTAAGACGACACACACACACACACCTGAGACTACACACACACACACACCTGAGACTACACACACACACAGACACCCCCTGCTGTTTACCAAGTCCAGTGTCTCTGGGAATGACCCAGTCTCCTGTCCTGAGGGTTTCCACAGCCGGACCCACCGCTACAACACGGCCCACGCCCTCGTTGCCCCCGACAGCGGGCAGCACAGGCAGGATGGCGTAGGAGCCTGCATGGAGCATGTCAACACACGGCCGTTAGCGGGGCTCCGCCATGGCAACAGTGTTGTGGAGGTCTGACCAGAGCCATGGAAATAATAGTCACGCCAACGGAAGTTCTACATTCTACATTCACAACCTATGGCACAATAGCTCCCGGAAGTGCTTTGTGGGCAATTTATATATATATATATATATACAGTATATATATACACAGATATTTAACTTCATATTTTGATATTTAGTCAATTAATGCACACACATTTGAAATAGAATTTATAGGGTACTTTTAGTATTTAAGCTTTAACTATTTTGAGGCTCCACGATCCGCCATTGCTGTGAAAAACCGGTCCATTGGAGTGAGGGGAGATTACGCGACTGTCTCTACATGGCTCTGGGTCTGACCCCCTGCAATCACCATGGCAACAGTGGTCTGACCTTGCACCATGTTGATGTCTGACGGGTTCACTGGGGCAGCAAGCATCTGAACTAAAACCTCCTTTTCACCTACAGACGGCAAATCAATGTCTTCCAACCTGAAACCACAGATAAACACTTACACTAGTTATTGCCTAATTAGCTATTATTAATACAGCTATTTGTTTAGTTATTATTAGCTATAGTTTGTATTTACTACTTCTATACGTATGTAAGTAATATGGTATTTATAGAGCACCTTTAAACAAAGTTCACAGAGCGCTTTGACAGTCAAAGCTGAATAAGCCTATATGCTAATCAGTTCATTAAAAGTAAAATCTTACTCTACAACTGTAGAAGGATCGCCGTGTTTTCTGTACAGTAGAGCATGGACCTTTCCAGAAGACATGGAGAATGTTCTGCAAGCTTTCAGACTAGTGCAGAACGCTCGTGGCATAAACCACGTTAATCGTAAGATCTTCATTTCAAATGACTAAAGCATGTAGTCAGTATTTTCATATGTCGACCTCGTTCTTCAGGCAGCCTACAGAACAGCCATGTTGGATTCATTCGTAACGTGTTCATAGAACATATAAACAGAGAACAGCGCCCCTGTTGGCTAAAATACCGCTATTTAAAAATGACAAATAAATAATCAAAATATAAACATAAACATAAACAGACAATAAAAACACGAGAATGTTGTCATATTTATTATGAAATTGAACTTTACACCAAATAGAACCACAGCAGCCTACATCTGGTACTGACAAAATGATTTTGCCTGAGAATAGTTTAGAATAATTGCAGCATTTACAAATTTTTCAGTGATAAATGCACATTTTGGAAATACATTATTAGGCTACAAATAAAATGGCTGATGGTCATTAACAATATGTATCAAATACACACTCAACAAAAGTGTGACAGATTGCTTTATGTGTTTCAAATGATACCTGAGCACATCATATGGCATATTGACTATAGCTAATCCATCTGGCACACAATCACATAGCAACACAGTGGTGCATACAACTATTCTTCCCAATCAAAACAAAATAAAGGAACCATTTCCCCAGGAACTCTTTCCCCAGCCGATGATGAGAATCTACACTATGACACAATATTTATGCCACGAGCATTGATAGTCAGATATACTTTGTATCAGCCACTTGCTAATAAACCATAAACCAAATTCAAACTTTCACAATACAAATGTTAGACATTGTTTGTAGCGTTTGTGGATTGGTGGTGGAGACTAAAAACTAGTTGTTTTAACATTTTGACATATTATGCCACCAGAAAATCCCCTTCACGTTTTCTTCACAAACTCACACAGACAAATATTGCATTGCTATGTTGTTCTGAATGAATACTCTCCCTTTCAAACTATCTGAAACAATTCCCTGAGTTTTCAGATTACTTATTCCTGAGAAATCCAAACAGAAACTAACTGTTTGTCAAAATCTAAAGTGAGATATAAAAATATAGAACATATTCAAGAAGCAAAAAGCAGAATTGTAACGAAACTGAAGCATCTCACACATAATCAGTGCATTAGAACGATTATTGTGCATATAACAAAGGAAACATTTAAACAAAAATAGATATAGATCAATTAAATACCAAATAATTATCACAATGTAATCATTGTGCAGCAACATATTTAGCCTATAACAAATATTTTATTTAAACAATATGTTAGAATATTATACTTTGAATCATTTGCGTACCTAAATGTAAAACAAATTTATGCTCAAGTAAAATAACTTTCAGTGATATTGGCAGTTTTACTACACAAACATTAATCGCAATGAGAGTAAAGGGTTAAAAATTAGAAGCCATGATGAAAATAAATAACTAATATGATTTTTTTTAACTGAACTATAATATTTTAACATATATTAATTACATATATAAATCAGCTTCTCCTGTAAAACGGGAGTAGATGCTGATTAGCTAGTTGTACCTGCTGGTGTTTATAAGGGTTTATGTTTTCAACAGCTATCTATAAACTGATCACATTGAATGTAATAATTAGCATTAGGTTTCCATTAGTGGTGTTATGTTTGATTCTGCTTGTTTCAGTATAAAGACTAATGTAGTGTAATAATAATAATAATAATAATAATAATAATAATATTACACTATAATGTAGTGTAATATTATATTGGTTAAAATGTTATCCAACATATTGAAGTACTTATATAATACTATTTTGAACTGAAGACTTTTATAATAAACTAAATTACATGTTTATTTGAGTGAGGTTTTAGTTAAATATCCTCCTATGTAAATATTTAGAGCATGACTTGTACATGTAGGGTTTGGGCTAGGGCTAACCTCTAACCTCTAACCTCTAACCTCTAACCCTAACATGTAGGGTTAGGGTTAGGGCTAGGGCTAGGGCTAACCTCTAACCTCTAACCTCTAACCTCTAACCCTAACACTGAGCAGCTGATACCAAATATCAATGAGGTCAAGACAGACTGCAAAATGCTGCACCAAAGTAACACAATGACGTTGTGTTCTGACATTCATTTGGCCCAGAAAGCCACTCATTGTTATGATGAACCCCCCCCCCCCACACACACACACACACACCGCTCCCTCCCCAAGATACATGCATTACTACCCTGCTGTTCTGATGACATCATGCCCAGTAACGCAGCCATCTGAGTCATCCCCCCCCCTCCGTCCTGATTCAGTCGGAGGCGTCTGTAGTCGCGGCCGTAGGCTCCTCCTCCTTCCCTGGCTGCTCCTTCTTCCCCGGGGAGCCCAGCGACGCAGGCCTGGCTGGGCACAGTGCCACCATGTGCTCTATGCTGTGGCAGAAGTGGCACCTCTTGGGCTGCGGGGGCAGCTGGCACTCCTTGGCGTGGTGGTCCAGGCCCCCACAGTTGTAGCACCTGATGGAGAACACATGGTTAGGCTGGAAGCACATTCTGGCATCTGCCACTAGATGGCAGCACTGTGTCGCACCCAGACATATGTTGAAGGTTGTCAGAGCTTACAAACATATATATATATATACACGCATATATATATATATATATACATACAGTATATGTATATATATATATATACACAAATATACACATATATATATATATATACATACACATACACACACACACACACACACACATATATATATACATTTATATGTATATATATATACACACATATATGTATATATATACATATATATATATATTTGGAGAGGAGGGTTTGGCTGATTGTCGAACCTCAGGTTCAAAAACAATAATGGGGATTCCGTCCTGGTCGTGGAACAACGGACCAGCTCTTTACTCTCGCAACGATCCTGGAGGGGGCCTGGGAATATGCCCTTCCGGTCTACATGTGCTTTGTGGATCTAGAGAAGGCGTATGACCGGG